>JBBPBX010001120.1:65367-109342 GCA_038048925.1 Garcialebias charrua | reverse complement strand
CTCGTCATGAGCATTTCATGGCGTTGTTGACCTTGTGTTGGTCTGCAGATGACAAACCTAAAGCTAGCAGCACCAGGAGCCAGCAGGGGGCAGAAGGTCACGTCCAGGGATGTTTCAAACTGGCTTCTTTTCCTGTGACACAACACTGCACTCAAACAAAGACATACAGACAGACTCAAATGAGAAAGCTGATACATATAATGGCTCCCATGGGTGACTGAGCTTAATTGCTCATGGTTAACTGCTGTGTGAGAGAGCATTTGTGTATTTGTGGAGCCATAATATGCATACAGAACAGAGGGGAAGGACCTTGTGGCTATACAGCAATAATTACTGTAAGTTATGATGAGATTAACAGTGGAAGCCATTTATGTATTTTTCATTTTTACAAAGCCAAGCACATCCTGCACCTCCTCTACTGGGAGTCTAGAAGAGACTGGGTGTGTTCTTGTGTGTGATGTTTTTAATGCTTTTGTGTGTGTGGAACAGAGTTCATTCACGTATTAACATAAGATACACTCATTGTGAACCCTCCTAAAATAAATGCAGCATTCAAACACACACACACACACACACACACATAAGCAGTACACAAATCTCACACCCACTCTAAACCCCAAGAAAATGCTTTGTGAAGGCCAGCCGCGAAGGAAGCCGCCAGCCTGAAGCCAAGTTTATCGAGCAGGTGATGCTGAGTGTGTGTGGACTGATGGAGGGGGGAAGGATGGTTTTGAAGTGGGACAACAGAGAAAAGCTCGTAACGGTCTGAGTCAGCAAACTGGACGTGGGAAAGTGTTGGTCCGGTGTGGAGACAACTGGCCGACTCTACATTTAGAGTCAAACTGTGAACTTTGGGTCAGTTGCAGATGGAGTCGTCTGTGGTTCTGCAGAAATATGTATCTTATACATCCTCATGATGAGCAGTAGTGGAGAAAGTACTCAAACACTGTAAGTACATATAATTTATAAACAGACAAAAATGTACTCTAGTAAAAGTAGAAGTACCATATTAATTAAGTACTTGCTTTTAAAAACACAAAGTATTAAAGTTAAAGTACTTGCTGAATGTATTACCTAATGCAATGGTCTACAGTACCATTAAGTGTGTATACGTTATGTATATTTTCTGTAATACAAATAGTGTTGAGCCATTTTAATGAGCAATGCTGCAGATAATACATATTTTTATTGTGTTCACTCTGTGACACAGTTCACACTTGGACTTGTGATTCTGAGCGTCAGAATTTCAGGGATGACATGCAGAGTTAAATGTCATTAAGCAAAATAAGAAAGAGGAATGATTATACCTTTTGAAAGTTTTTATTTAACACAAAATAAAACCAATGTGTCATTTTAACTGCAGTAAAAACATTAAAGTAAAAGTTGTCTGTATGAAAAAAGGAGCATTAGACCGAGCAAAGGAACAGATCGCTTCAACTCCAGTTTGTCGTCAACTCTAGTTAAAATACTGTCCAGTCAACCTTGTAATGTGTCAATAGTGAACAATATTTTAACTTCCCGACACCATTTTCAAAACTTGTACCCGAGTGTCGAGTCATTTGGAGACATCTCTTGTCTCTTAACATCATGAACTGACACATTGTAATATTGCAGCAAGAATTTATTGTTCAAGTTCAGAAGAAATTGGTTTTCAAAATTTGTTGAGTCCAGTCTGGCTCTTTTGGGAGAGAGAATCTGTCCTGCTCTACTGAACAGTCTTTCAATAATATTTCAATAATGTTTCAATAGTCTTTCAATAATATTTCAATAGTCTTTCAACAAGGCCATGGGTGGTGTGTATCTTCTGGCTGAATCTCTGTGGTGGAATCCATTTTGGGTGTGTTAGTGGTGCTGTGGGTGCTCCCAGCTCAATGACGTATATACTAGAATATACGTCATTGGTCCAGTTCTTCTTGAAGGCAGGTCTAAGGCTACCTGTCCACTTTACAGTGATTCAATGGACCAACTCTCCTCTCGACATCAGTTACTTTCAAACTAACGACCAATCGGTAGGACTGGAAAGCACCTTGCATGGTAGTCTGCCGCCACCGGTTTATGAATGTGTGTAGCATTCAATATATGTGTAGCACTTTGAGATTTTCAGTTATGAAAAGTGCATTATAAATTGAATTAATTATTATTATTATTATTAAATCAAAAAGCTGCAACATGAATGTAACTTGTAACTCAACTCATTATGGAAATGTAGTGTAGTAGAAAGTACAGATACTTCATGTAAAATGTAGTGGAGTAAAAGTAAAAGTACCCACATTTAATTCTACTTAAGTAAAGTAAAGATACATGAAAAATGTAGTACTTAAATACAGTAACAAAGTACAGTATTTATACTTAGTTACATCCCACCGCTGCTCATGAGTGAAACAATGTGTGCTGTTGACTGAAGCTGCAGTCACATTTCTGATTCACTGGCCTCTTTGAAAGTATTCGCTTGATCTCTGAAAAGAACTGCTGAGTTACTGGAAAACATCTGACTGGACATTCTTCTGAACAATTAAAGTGTAGAAAGTGAGTTTTAATGCACAATGAGGATTGAGGAGATTTATTACAATTTCTGCCTATTTACCCTGATGCATGCTCAATAATCCAGGTAGAAAAATCTAAAAAAGCTAAGTCTGGTCCTCTGGACATCCAGAGGACCAGACTTAGCTTTTTTAGATTCTGCCTATTTACTTTGTAAATGAACAAGACTTGCTGGATGAATTTATATGGTTCTGTATGTTTTCTCTAATAGTGACCTTTAACCTTTCTGTGGCTGCATTTGGAGCTCTGTTACTTTCATTCTGAGATTTTGCTTTTGTAAACTTTAATTCCTTTTTTTCTGGACGTAAATCTTTTCCTTATTTATTTATTTATTTATTGGATGATTGTTTCCTCGGATATCGGATGCTGTGCAGCTGGAAGAAGTTTTACTGACTTTTTATTTTAGTTTTGAACATTTGTTATGATGCGAAACCATATCAACAAGGTGTTTTTTTGTTTGTTTGTTTTTTGTTTACAACCGGGAGCAGCTGATTAACATCTCAAAAGCTCATATAATATCTCAGCTGCAGTCCCAAATCTCAAACGAGTTGAAAAGGAGGTGCCGTAGATGCATTCCCGTCTCCCTGCCGGCTGTGCTCGAGTGCCTGACCACCGAGATCCTGGAAATGGCAGGAAACACGTCTCGTGACAGTGGAAGGATGAAGACCATCCCCCAGCAGCTGCAGCTGGCTGTCCGTAGCGACGAGGAGCTCAGCAGACTGCTGGAAGAGTTCTGCCCAGTGTTCGGATGGTCCTGCAGCCTGGAGGAACCGAGAGGCCAGCTGAGTCTGGGTGGACGGATCAGATGGCATCTGCAGCCATTTTATTTTGGATCTGTTATGGGATGGACATTTACAAGAGATCCTTCCTGCCTACAGCCATCAGCATCTATAACATCTCTTAATGAAACAAGGATAACGAGTTCCAACAACATTTAATTTCCCTTTGGGATTAATAAAGTATTTTTGAATTGAATTGAATTAACGATTTAACTGAATCTCCATGATATATGAAACAAAATGTTCAGTTAGGCTACAAAGTAAAAAGTATCCTTATACATCCGATATATTGCACTCAAATCTGTGCAGCAGTTTATGTTTGAACTGGGAATTGTTGCTGGTAGCCTCAGTTTGTTCCCACAAAACTGCGGGGTCTTGTCTTCATCTCCACCCTCTTGAAGGAGTAGCGCTCTCCAGTCCGTCCATCTGTCAGGATGTACCATGTGCCCCAGTAGATCCCGTTGGTCACGCCGGTGTAACGTCCACGGTAATACCGTCCATTCAAGTTAGATGCGAGGCATGCATCAAACCACCAGCCGGCACCGTAGTACTGACCACAGTTTCCAGTGATGTAGCGGTCATTGTCTCTGTCTGTGGTGCTAAACGTTCTGCCATCGTGGTTGTATCGCTTACTGTAGCTCAAAGCATTGCCAGCATCACCAGAATACTCTCGCGCTGTCAGGCGATACCTGCAAGAGACAACATGGTGTATTTAGCTGGTGGAAAATGATTTAGCCTAATCTGTTCTCATTCAGCTTCACTTTTCATGTGCACGTTTTCCATGAGCATGTTCAAATCTTCGTATCCCTGTACTGATCCAAGATCGGTGTTGCTCCTTAGGGGCAGTGGGGAGAACACATACAGTATTTGTGTCTAAAAATGCAAAGAGTCAACTTTGCACAGTTTATTTTCATTAAATATACAGGTAGTCCTCAATTTACGACGGCCTCGACTTATGACGTTTTGCGGTTACGTCACGGATCTCCCATTTAAAAAAAAATTATTTTGAAATTTTTTATTTTGAAAGCTGAGTTCCGAGTTCCTTCCGGTTTTGACAGCAGTAGCTTGATAGCAGAGGGCCGGACCTGCAGACCTTGGACCTGCAGACCTTGGACCGGCAGACCGACGAGGAGGGACGAGCTAACATGCTAATAGACCTAAAGGCCCCAGCATAGCTCTGCGTTGGGCCGAACGCCGCTCGACGCCGTGCGAACGCCGCGGCACAAGCCTTTGAACGCGGGCGTGAACGCGCCAAGCTCAAATTTTACGACCACTTATGCGTGCGCGTTGTCTCACAATAAACTGCCCGGCGCCGGACTGTTTTGTATGTGACACAAATGTATTAAATTCCTCTTCTTCATCCCTGATCTGGACTTTTCTTTTGTTTTTTTGCCAAAAGTCAAGTGATCGCTTCCTCCTCCGCTGACTCCATGAGGAAATGAATGAATTTGTCACGAGCGAATTAAACTCATGTCCAACGTGGCTGCGCGAGGTTCTAAATATTTCCTGGTGTTTGGTGTGCTGGACCAGCACTCCCTGTTTTTATTTTATTTTTTAGAACTTTTTATTAACATATAAACACAGAAAAACGCTGCGCAGCTCGTGCCTTTTTTCCCCCGACCCGACCTGTCAATCAATTCAGTAGGCGTGTCAGCAAATGACCAATCAGCGACCTCAATTTGTCCCGTAGGTAAACGCTCCGCCCTTCTTCTGCTCAAATGACGTGAAGTATTTGGAGCGAAAACGTTGGAGCTTCACGCAGAGCTATACTGTGAACTGCCTGCGCGCAGCACGCTCGCGTCGAGCGGCGTGCCGTTCGGCCCAACGCAGAGCTATACCGGGGCCTTTACTGTAAAGCTGTGGACCGTGCGAAGCAATGGAAAACTACAGGCAGCTGCAGAGCTTTGAGGAACAACGAGCTAACATGCTAACAGGCGGAGGAAGGCTTCACCAGCTCCCAGTACGTTATTAACTCTTTTCCCCTTAATAATGGCTCCAAATGTATGGAGCTAACATGCTAACAGGCCTTACTGTAAACAGTCTGGACCGCGCGAACTACAGGCAGCCTCAGATGTTGGCGGAACATCGAGCTAACATGCTAACAGGAGGAGGAAGGCTTCACCAGCTCCCAGTAGGTTATTAACTCTTTTTTCCCTTCATTATGGCTCCAAATGTACTGTATGTGTTTTTTGATAATTATGTAGGGTACTGTGTTAGAATAGGCTAAGTGCTTGGTAAAATACAGAATTGTACGTATAAGGTGCAGTTTGGACGTATTTGCCGACTTACGACAAAATTCGACTTGCGACGTCACGTAGGAACGGAACTTCGTCGTAACTCGGGGACTACCTGTATAGCTCAGACTTTTTAAGTAGGGAAAGGTTGTGAAAACTTAATATCTTACCTGTTGTAGATAGCTTTGTGAACTGCCTCAGTTTTAGGAGGCAGAAGTTACATTTTGACTACTGTAGACTGAAAAGCTGACAAGTAGTCTAAAGCCCGAGATACACTGAAGCAGACTCCGTATACGCGCGTATACGGACGTATACGCGCGTATACGGAGCCGCTGCTACACTCGGCTTTCGTTCTCGCGTAGATTCTCGTGTTTTCGCTCCAAATTCTAACGTCATTTCCTCCGTACCGTCACTTCCGATCGTCACTTCCGCTAGTTTTTCGCTCCAAACGCTCGCGTTCTCCTTGTTGTAATATGAGCAGCTGAGCACGGAGTGCTTTTCCTGCAGCCCACAGCCCACCAGGGAATATATAAAACATCGCGCACCCAGGTAGGACCTGAATTCATTCATTTCATTCATCGAGTGAACGGAGGAAGAAGCGGTTACTTGACTTTAGGCAAAAAAACAAAAGAAAAGGCCCGATCAGCGATAAAAAAGAGGAATTTATTTCATTTGTGTAACATACAAAACAGTCCGGCGCCGGGGAAGTTTAGATCAGACACCGCGCATCGCGTATGCGAATCGCGTATGCGTAGTAAAAAAATACTTTTGCGCGTACTTGCCCTGAGGGGCTACGCGGGGCTACGCTGCGTACGGGGCGTACGTACGCTGCGTATTGGCGTATCGTGAGGACGCTCGAGTGTATCTCGCCCTTTAACATTGCCAAGAGCAAAGGGAAATGCTGTTTTCTTAAAACAACTTCAATCTAAAAAATATATGGCATTTTATACAAACATCAACTTGTGACATTTTAATCTGTGGTCAGTTTTGCATTACAGTATATAATCTTATACAATAATTCTGACAGAGGTGTTATGATATCAATACTGGAAATGCTCCCAGGCTGCACTGGAAGTGCTACAACTGCTATTTGTGCTTGTAAATAACCACAAAAATCAATGTAAATAAACTTAATGCAAAATTGACAGCAATATAAAAGTTTATGTTATACCGCTTAAGATTTTTGAGATTTAAGATAACAGCAAATCACGTCGGTCGTGGCTGCCTGGATTCGCTGTTAGCTTGTCAGTCTCTATTCCTCCAAACTAAGGCATTTCAAGAGCTATCTACAACAAGTCAGATATTAAATATTTATAACATTTTCACAGAACCTTATTTTAAAAGATCAGAACTATGGTTTTAAGACTTGTAGTTAATAAAGGTCATCAGATGTGTTCATTTGTCACCTCTGTGCCTCCGAGGCCACTTTGAAGTTGCCGTAAGTAGCCTGGCGTTTCTGTTGGTGCCAGTCCTCCAGCTCAACGCGGAGCTGGTGTTGTCCGGTGGAGGTGAGGGCGTGAAGTGCCGCGTTCCCAAGCCAGTGTTCTCCCTGCAGGTTCCCGAAGCCTTCCCGGTATTCCTGCCACGTCTTGTTGAAGTCCACTGAGCCGTCCTGCCGATTCTGGATTACCGTCCAGCCACCACCGGCTGTCTCCATGTCGCATTTAGCCTGAGCCAAAAACAAAAACTCTTGATCTGATTAAGCCTCGATTTTCCCCAGATAGCTCTTAGCTCATCAGGGGATGAAGAGTAAACTTGGAGTGACGCTGAGTGTTTTGTGGGTGAGCTAAATGTGAAATACCTCCAGTGCCGGCCCGTGGAGATCAGGTTGGATGGTGTAAATGCCGTTCTCTTTGATCCCAAGCCCGTAAATCTCTGCACAGTCCTGAGGATGGAACCTCTCTGTGGGGGACACTGAAAGCCACACATGAATATTCTCATTCAAATCCATGACTCGTCACAGTCTGTATGATTATACTCACTGTTCTTCTCACCTGTGGGTGGATATTGGGTGATGCTCTTCAGGAAAAGCAGCAGATCTGTTTCATCCTCTCTTCCCACTGCAAAACTCTCTGTCAACCCAGAGACAGTTTAGATTATTAATAAGACGCACGGATATTTTTTAACATGTTCACAGAAGGCCTGTAAGAGAAACACTTAAACTTGTTCAAATCTCAAACCTCAAAGGATGTTGAGATTTGTAGAGTGAGTGAGGTGAAGTTTTTGGGTGTTATCATTGATGACAAACTGACATGGAAACAACACATAAATTCTGTAAGAATAAAAATAGCTAAATCGATTGCAGTACTGTACAAAGTCAGAGACCTATTGAATGATAAAGCTCTGTATTTGTTGTATAACACAATCATTGTTCCACACTTAATCTATTGTATTGATGTTTGGGGGAAAGCATGTAAAACAATCACAAAGCCTATTTTTGTATTACAGAAAAGAGCTGTAAGAATTATCACTAGAAAACATTACTGTCATCCATCAAGCACATTATTTTATCAACTGAAGTTATTGAAGTTCCATGATTTGGTAGATTATAATATTTTATCAGTTATGTATAGGGCTCAGAATAACGCATTACCTTTAAATATCCAAATGCATTTTGTTAAAAGACAAAGTTGTTATAATCTTAAGGAGACAGAGATATTTAACACCACAATACAGAACTAGTTTGAAGGGTTGGTCTACCTCAATCCAGGGAATTGGATTATGGAATGGTTTGGAGAATGAAGTTAAAAATGTCAAGTCAATGTGTACATTTAAGAAAATGATCAAAACTGAATTGTTAAAAAATATATATATATGAAGTAGCGTAATGTGTATTGTATTAGTTAGAAAATTTACAAAGAGTTATTAATTTTGTACTGTTACTGGAAGATTATTATTGTTTGAACTGATTGTTTGAAAAAAGGGGCAGATATAATAAGATTTTTTCTTCTTTCTGCTACCTTTCTTTTTTTTATTCATATATATTTTGTACGTTATCATTAATGGGATTGTTTTGTATTGTGTTTTTTGTAAAAAAAAAAAAAAAAAATGTGCGAGAGGTATACTCGCAGATTTAGCCAACGCTGTGAAATTCCCATTCTCTCCCCTACAACCAACACTTTGCAGACTTTTGTTTATTTCTGTGTCATTTTTGTGCGTTCTGCGTGTTCCAGAGGCGGTGGGTGTGAATGTGTTATACTCACCTAAGTGTTTGGCCATCGTTCCAAGCTTTTGGTCGTGGCAGTGGAGGTCACACTCCGTCAGCACAGCTGCCATTAATGCCAGGATGGCCCCTAGAGAGTTGCTCTGTTGGCCCCCGTGGCTCCAGGCGGCCTCTGATTCCTGGAGAGAACGCACGCAGCGCTGCAGCTGAACCAAGTGCTCTTTAACACCTCCGGTCTGTAACACAGTGCCAACAAGTTATTAAAAGTTAGTTACATCACAGACTGTGTATTTAACTACAGTACTGTACTGTGGTGGAAAAAAATGCATTTTAAATGAAAACCCAAAGTGAAGCCAAAGTAAAAGTACTCAGGCACTTTTGTCAGTGACAGGTTTGGATTGTTGTTTTAAATCCAATTTATGATGTGAGATTGGATTCTTACAAAAACCTATTTGGGTTCAAATGTGACAAATCACAATACATGGCATGCTTTACTGTGAAATTTAACAAGAAGAGAGTTTTTGCAGGAAGCTTGTAGTCTTGAGAGTGAGAACAGAGATTCTGGTTAAAAGTTTAAAAAACTCATATCTAATGGGCTCAAAGCAACAAACAGAGAATAATATTGGTATAGCTTGGAGTTGATTTAATCAAAATGAATCATCTCATTTTCAAAAATTCTCATTTGGGAAACAGGGAGGCTCTTAATTGAAAACACAGTCTTTGCATTTTACTTTACAGATTATCATGTTTGCACACATGTTTATCATGACTTGCATGGCCACAGCCACCAAGATAGAATAAGATAGACCATGGCTATTCAATTAAACTGCTCAGAGAGCCACAGTCACTGAAATCCAGCAGTTATTACCATCAGGCAAGTTTTTTTATGTTTAAAATGTAGTTTGATTTAAAAATGAACCCACTGGTGGCCTGAACTGAGCTCACTTGTGGGCCTGATTTGGCCCCAGAGCCACCAGTTGACTAACCCTGGAATAAGATATTTCATGTTAAAGCACCCTTTCCTGATGACAAAATTGTTTCATAACTGCAATTTTTTTTAGATGAACAACAATATTACTTTGTAGATTCAGCACATTACATTTAATTTAAATCAATAAAACCCATTTGCCTGCCAAATGTTCTGTATTTTCACCCATAAAATTGTTTAAAATGAGTCTGCGCTGAAAATAATCCTTCAGTTTGAGAGTTGACACCTCAAAGGCTAATCCTCACTGCCCCGTCTTCTGTCTCCAACACTTACATCACCCATTGTGATCCTGTCCCTCACACCTGTTGCTTCATGAGCTCAGCACAACCATATGACGAGAACATTTTTTAAAAAGCAGGCCTAATTTTATCCCTGCTTTGATTGCTGACACTAATAGCTTTACATCTGTTCAGAGCGATGCCAAGTTTAGCATCTGTGCCTTGATATCCTGCTGCCCACTCTCACTGGCACATGTGAACAAAATACAGTCTGCTTTGCCTATTGCTGTCATTGAGCAGTCGTATACGTATAAAGTTGAGTAAAGTCATTTTTCTTTAAAAAAAGTCAATGAAATATTGATAACACGGGAAGAATAATTCTGATTTATCTCTGTTTTTAAGCTCAGGATGCACTCTTACTGAACCCAAGAGAATTTCTTTCTGCAGCTCCACCCTCAGAGGAGCATCTGAGAAGGCTGGGAGTGAACTTCCCATACTGCATGCACTTGTCCCAATTTGACCTTCACAGGGTGCTGTACTTACTGCTGCTGCTGTAGCTCTGGTTGCAGGTGAGACGGCGGGCGCAGCCACTAATCTGTCCTTGCAAAGTGGATGTGAACAGGCTGGAGACGCATCTGAGGACAGCAGTGCTCCCACACACAGAGACAGCAAAAGAAGCATGCTGGGAAAGTGGGAAGGAGATGATATTCTTTCAAAAATCTCCCTAACTATAT
The DNA here is from genome assembly GCA_038048925.1 of Garcialebias charrua. Taxonomy (NCBI): domain Eukaryota; kingdom Metazoa; phylum Chordata; class Actinopteri; order Cyprinodontiformes; family Rivulidae; genus Garcialebias; species Garcialebias charrua. Next base: position 98,685 of record JBBPBX010001120.1, on the reverse strand, counting down.
TGCACCTCACTGGATGAAGCTGTAATTGCTTTGGTAATAATTCCCTGCAAAAAGGAAGAAAAAAAAAAAGCTTTTCTTGAAGTTCCTCTTCAGGTAAAACAAAAATGCTTTGCAATGTGTCCTTCTTTTTTTTAGGGTCTTTGTTTTGGTCACCTTTTCCATCCAGTTCCTTTTGCACCCTCGTTCTTCAATCTTTATTTCTCAGCTCATGCCACTCCTCGTCCTTGGTCCTGCTTGTTCTGTTTTAGTGAGGTTACTTTGGCTTGGATTCCTAGATAAATGCTCTTTGCTGTCTGACACGGACCAATGCACCCACCCCCAACACACACGCGTGCACACATACACACACACACACAATCTCATCTCATGTGGCTGTGGCTGAGTGGTTAGAGCAGTCGTCCTCCAATGCAAGAGTTGGTGGTTCGAATCCACCAGCAATCACATGCCGAAGTGTCCGCAAGACACTGAAGTGTCCCATCGGTGTATGAATCTGATAAAGCACAAATTATTCTCTAGAGATATAGTAGAGTGCTGGATGAATGGGTAAATGAGGGCACAGATTGTAGTGCACAGCACTTTGAGTATCATGATAAGAGCGCTATATAAGTGCAGTTCATTTACTATTTACTTAACTTACACTCCCACGACCCATGCAGCACTTGTCTTTAACTAATAAGAAGTGTAATTTAACATGCATTTTACAGACCCAGTGGTGATTTTAACCTCTTTTTGGGGGTGCTCAAATACTCCTAAATTTTAACTCAGCACCCCTAAAAAATAAATTTAATACATTTAAAAAAATACAATTATTTATTTATTTATGCTATTCTGGGTTTGGGTTTTATTCTGGTTATTGCATTTATGGTGCAGTGCAACAAAATAAACAAATTTAAAAACTAACAGATCATTGTAATACTTACTTGATTTACATAAATGACTTGAATTGCCGAATGTCCGGCCCCTGAGCTGCTGGCTCTCAGAAACTGTGGCCCCCCTGAGCAGTTTATTTGAATAGCCCTATGTGGAATACAGTTTATTACATTTCCAAAACCTAAACAGAGTCTGGAAAAATGTAAAAGATGGATGAAGGCCTGCGGCCGACCTCATGAGCAGCTGTACAACAGTGATAAACAGGAAGTACAGCATGTTTCCATCTGAAGGTTACTGCAGGTAAATCCTCCATTTTCTGTCATAATTACATTTGTATGTTTAATGGATAAATTAAAGGTTAATGCTTACAGCCAGTTGTGCTTTGTTTTGTGTGTTTGAAATTAGATATACTGTATGTTGCAACTTCTGGTTGTATAAGTTTAGTCTTTGTTTATGCTCAATTAACACCAAACTGATTTTGTACAAAGCATACATCTGTAGCATCTTCAGCACATCTGTACCCATTAAAACACACCAGAATGCAGGAAATGGCATCTACTTTATTTAAAATTTTCTGGGGGAGGACCCCCAGACATGTTCCATTTTGCTTGGTTAGTTTTGGTTAGAGAGAAATGCAATTTCGGTCCTGTGTATGTCCTGTACATATTGCAGTTCTGACAATAAAGTTGACTTTGACTTTGACTTTGACTTTTGCATTTGTTTTAAAACAATTACCGGTAATTTCCTGTTATGGGCAGCACGGTGGCACAGTTGGTAGAGATGATGCCATGGTTCAAATCCTGATCTGGGGGGCTTTCTGGTGGAGTTTGCATGTTCTCTCTGTGCATGCGTGAGTTTCCTCCGGGCAGGTTTCCTCCCACAGACCAAAAACATGCATGTTAGACATTGGTAACTCTAAATTGTCACTAGGTGTGAGTGAGGGAGTGAATGGTCGTCTTGTTTGTCTCTACGTGGCCCTGTATGGACTAGAGACCTGTCCAGGGTGTTCCCCGCCCCTCGCACAGTGATGGGTGGACATGGGCACTGGTGACCCTGCGCGAGGTCGCGACCCAAAACGGAAGAAGCTGGTAAAGACGATGGATGGATTTCATGTTACTCTGTGTGTGCTCAAATGGGGTATAACAAAATTAAACAACGCAAGACAATATAGGGTCGCACATTTACTAGAAAGTACAAAGTAATAATGCTTGAACCAAAGTAACAATAAACTAAATAAAGAAAGCACCATTTAAAAAGAACTGATTGAACAGAATGTTTATTTCAAATAGTTCCATGAATTTCAAACAGAAATTTTGAAACACAGAGCAACACATTTTTATTTTGCCACAAACATTTAACTCACATAATTGTATTTGAGTACAACGCTGGACACCTACAAAATAAAACAATAAATTAAAAAATATCCAGAAATCGCACAGATGTTTGAAGCTCACTTGACAACAAAATACAAAACTATTTCTTTATCTTTTTAGTTTTTTTGCTAAATAAAATTGTTTCAAAATGATACCCTCTTGTAAAATGGGACACTTTAAAGTTTGAGAACCTTCACAATCATTAAATAATCGCATGAGGTGTGGTCAACTTCTTCTTCTTCTTTCGGCTTTTCCCTTTTCAGGGGTCGCCACAGCGAGTCATCCTCCTCCACCTCACTCTGTCCTCTGCATCCTCTGTCAACTAAAATCATTTAAAAACTGAGTAGCAGCTTGTGAGGTACACTGTTGTCGTCATTCTGTTAAAACCAGGTCTTGCTAGTGAGTCTTCAAGCCTCAATGGGATTAACATGTATAAATAAAAGTTGAATTAAGTAAAATTCTGCTACACTTCAAACTGGTAAAACCCCTCTGATCCTAATATTTGTTTTATTGCAGAAGTGCATGATGACTTATCATTTAGTAATGAATATAGTTAAGTTAATCAATAAATTCTAAAGAAGTGTTAGTTTTTGCTACTAAATTATATTGTCTCAGTTCTCTGTGATACTCCTGTCTACACAAATATTTTGAACTTTTGCAATTCATTGCTTTTTCTTTATTTTCCTCCTTTAGATGGTATGTATGAGGTTCCGTATAAATTTTATATCTGAATGTAGAACAACGCAGTTCTGTTGTGTTCCTAACACAACACAGTGAAAAAAGGCTACACATCTTTTTTCTATTTGTGTATATTTTACCTGTTTTTCAGTTTCACAGTTTAATTTAATTTAATTCCACAGTTTAATCTGGAAAAGTATGTTAAAAGTGCCAAGTCAATGTACATACCATACCATACCATACCATTTTATTTATAAAGCACTTTAAACAGGAACAAGTCCACACCAAAGTGCTGGACAAACAAACACGCAACAGGCAACACATACAATGAAGTACAACACGAAAAACATAAAAACATTGCAGATCATAAATCAAACGATCCAGTACAAATCAGCTGGCATTGAAAGCAATGGAGTAGTAGTGAGTTTTTAACCGGGATTTGAAAACCGAGAGGGAGGGGGCCTGTTTGATGAGCAGCGGTAACTCGTTCCAGAGTCTTGGGCCTGCTACAGAGAACGCCCTGTCACCCCTGCGCTTAAGGCGAGTTTCTGGAACTATCAAGAGCACCTGATCCTCTGACCTCAAAGCACGTGGAGGGACATATGGGTGTATCAGATCTGAGAGATAGGCGGGGGCGAGACTGTTCAGCGATTTGTAGACATACATGAGAATTTTGAATTGGATTCGAAGATGAACCGGTAGCCAGTGAAGGGAGGCCAAGACTGGTGTAATGTGCTCTCTTTTGCGTGTGCTGGTTAAAAATCGGGCAGCTGCGTTCTGAACCAGTTGCAATCGTGCAATGGTGGCTTGACTGACGCCAAACAGAAGTGAATTGCAGTAATCAAGCCTAGATGTAATTCCTCAGACGGCTGAGACGAGCCGGCCTGAGCAGCCCAGTTCTCACCTCGTTCTACAGGTGTGCAGTGGAGAGCATCCTGTGCTCCAGCATCAACGTGTGGCATGGAGGCTGCACAGTTGAAGAAAGAAAAGCTCTGCAGAGAGTGGTGAAGGCTGCACAGAAGTCTGTTGGAGTCAGTCTCCCCACCATCACAGACATTTACACCTCTAGATGCAGGAAAAGAGCCACCTGTATCATGAAAGACCTCACTCATCCAGCACACTCACTCTTTGCCCCACTCCCCTCAGGACGGAGGTTGAGGAGCATCAAGTGTAGAACCACTAGACTGAGGAACAGCTTCTACCCTGAGGCTGTTAGACTCATGAATAAATAAAAATAAAATTAAAATAAACACTGCAAAATATCACATCATGGTGATGCTGATATGTTTTCTTGTTGCTGTGTTCATCTGTGACCATCTGTGACCATCTGCTCATACAAACTCATGTTCGTGCTGCTGTTTATTCCCACTATATTAGGCTTAGTGTATTACTAGTTGATGTTTTTCTTAGTTAGTTCTCGATGTTATTACTGTTTTTCTCTTTCATTTGTTGTTGGATGTAACTGGGACCTCGTGTACATAATCTCGTTTTCATCTCATGTACCACATGCGGTGCAAATGACAATAAAGACTCTCTGACTCTGACTCTGACTCTGACTCTGACTCTGACTCTGACTCTGATGTAATGAATGCGTGAATCACTGTCTCCAGGTGCTTTTTGGATAATATGGGCTTCAGCTTAGACAGACGCCTCAGCTGGAAAAAACAGGATTTGACGATCATGTTTACATGACTGTTGAGTTTCATGGAAGGATCCATTATCACTCCCAGATTTTTGACTTTTTGTTTTTCGGACAGGGGTAGAGCAGACAGGTCAATGCAGTGGTTTGAGGTTGTGTCATTGGGAAGGAACAATATGGCTTCAGACTTCTTATCATTGAAGCTTAAGAAATTTAAAGCCATCCAGTCCCTGATGTCAGCCAGGCAGTCGAGCAGAGGTTGAATAGAGCCTGTACCATTTTGTCTTAGGGGGAAGTAGATTTGACAGTCATCAGCGTAGAAGTGGAAAGGTATATTGTGTTTCCGGAAGATAGCACCGAGTGGCAGCAGGTATAAGGAGAACAAGAGAGGACCCAGGATGGACCCCTGCGGAACCCCCCATTTAAGAGCCGCCACTGCAGAAGTAAAATCATTGATGGACACACAAAAAGACCTGTCAGAGAGGTAGGATCTGAACCAGTTTAGGGCTGATCCTGAGATGCCCACCCACTGCTCCAACCTAGCAATGAGGATCTCATGGTCGATGGTCATGTCTAAGAAATTGATCAAGTTTGGATTGCTAAAAAAATTATGAAACTGTATAATGTGTACTCATATAAATTGTTGTTCTAGAAGGATTTCATTTTTTTGTTTTATTGATTTACTAACTGAAGAATGTTATTGTTTGAATTTATTTATGAGGAAAAAAGGGGCAGATATTATTTAAAAAATCTCTCTGCTACCTTTCATTTCATTGTATTGGTTTTCTTTTCTTTTTATTGTAAATATAATTATTATAATGTTTGCTCTGTATTACACTGTGTTGGTTTGTTAAGTGTCCTTGGGTGTCATGAAAGGCGCTTTTAAATAAAATGATTATTATTATTATTATTATAAATATAATTAATTTGTTTTTAGAATATGAAATGAATAAAGATTTACATTATACAGTATTATAATTTCAAAAGGATGTAAACGTTTCACAGAGCTTTGTTGCTCTACAGAAGTTTGATACATGGAGAAGAGACACTATGATTTTTTATTTTATTTGTTGATGCTAAATTAGTTGACACTGACCTCTAGTGGTGGATTATCTCCACATCACTGCAGTTTAGCACCCTGAATTCAATTTGTACTGTATGTGCAAAAGATGTGGCAAGAAGTAGCCATTTTAAAAGTGTATCAAGTCTTTTCTCGGAGGTTGTAGACATTGTGCTCTCGTTTGTCAAACATCCCTATTTTTGCTAATTACAGTCTTTTTTTTTTCTAAGCCAATGAAAATGGACGTACGTGTGACGTAAGACGTACACACTGTTGTGGAGGAGGAAGTGAAAGGGGAAGCTAGGGCAGTTAGCTGTCTGTCAGGCAAGTAGATAGGCTAGCTCTTTAGTTAAGTGCCAAATTTATATTTGTTGATTAATTGCCTCGTCAGACTCAAGACACAGTTTTTCTCCTGTTTTTGTCAGTCACACAACGACCAGCCTATTTTTTTTGGGTGAAAATCCGAATAGAGGCATTGTTCAGTGAAATCCAGCCCGACGACTAAGCTGCTGCGAGCTAACTAGCTAACGTCACCAGCGTCCGTGAACAATAACAGCTAGTTAGCTCCCGGCGTCGTTACGCTCAAGAAGTTGCCTCTTTTTCGTGTGTTTCAGCCTCAAAGTAAGTGTTTAAACGTTAAGGCTCTGTTTATGAGTGTCATGTTGTCTTACTTCCTCGGGTAATGTTCGGTGTCCGGTTTACCGTGACGCCAAACCATGGTGGTGCGGTGTTTTTTCTAGAAGCTGGTTGTTAAAAAACAAAAAGACCGGTGGGCCTGTGGCTCCTCTGGGTCGACTCCAACAAGGAAGCTGAACCGGGTAGCCGAACACAGCACAGCATCTTTTTGTCATGGTTTAACAGTGGATTATTAATTTGTTCTCTGAATCGTGCCATTTCTCATTAAAGTCTTAATGAATTATACTTGTCTCAGTTTTAAGAAAAAAAATATGGACCATACTCCAGGATAAGAGACATGTTTAATTCATTCAACCTTTATTTAGTCAGGTAAATCTCATTGAGCCTCGAGGGCTCATTTACAAAAGCGACCTGCTACAAACTAAAGAATGATGAACAGCAATGGTAGAATTTCCTTAAACAACAAACAACAGAAAGAAAAAAAATGTTGACAAGGATCCACTTTTGACATCTAATTATTGCCAACAGATTGCCAGACTTAATCTTTCTATTTCCAGTAGATGTATACCGTGATAAATCGTTTTAGTTTCGCCTTTGACGCTTCTTTTGCAGAAAACCAGTTTTACTTTCTTTTACATTTATATATTTATATTTGTGTGTTGGCGTTTTAATTGTAATTTTATTATCTGTTAACAATTGGCCTCTGCTTTAGTTTATGTCACCAGAATTATTTTTTATATAGTAATGGACCTACTCACTCAATACAGTAGATGGTATTCAACTATAGCAGATAAATGTGGTGGAAATAGATGTGGAAATTGCATTGAAATTATAACATTTGTTTGATTTTGAATTTTCATTGTACATGTCTAAAACATTAGGCAAGTGAATGAAAAGTCTGTCATTGCAGACCCCCGATGTGTCTGTAAAATGCGTACTACACGGTGAAATTACGCATAAATACTGCTGCTTTTTAAACACATTTTTTTAATGCTCAGTTGATGCAGTTATTTTGTATAATTTGTATCTTTTGCGTTATTAGTTGTTGTTGTTTTTTTTAATCACAAATAACACTGTTCTGTTTTTGGTTTTTATGTTCCGGTATTCTCATTCAAATTGACCAGTAATCATTAGCACATTTTCCTTAAATTTGATCAAATCCTCTCAGATTGTTCATTATTAAAGCAGGAATCTATTTAAGGGTTCTCTTAGTTCTTTTGGTTGTTTATGTATAGCTGATGGGGTAAAGATGGCTGAAAACATTTCACTCTGTGTAAACAAGGTGGCTTTATATTGTACAATTTTTTTAAGCACACTATTTAACATTTTGAATTCCAACATCTGTAGATTATTACTGTGTGTATAACCAGAGCAGCATGTTTTAGTAGAAATCTATGGGAAATATTTTAACTCTGCCTTCCAAGTTTATGTGCTTTTCGTGTTTTGTCTTGCAAGTTTTGATAATCCATTTCAACGTTGAGTTTTAGCTGTTGTCTTGGATATAAAGGCAAAGAGGAATTATACTGGACCTTTTGCTTAAGTCCAACACGTGGCAGTACAGTATTAACACCCATTTCTCAGTATGAGCAACAATCACAATTAGTTTCACTGTACAGCAATAGGAACATAAAGCTACAGTGAATGATTGAACAATTTACCAAAGGTAATGTCTTGTATAAACAAAAACTTGTTGGTTTAAGATAAACATATTTACAGACCGTCACAATACATCAGAAACCTGCAAATTTTTGTTCATTTTAGCAGTAAAATATGACATTTAATATTTAATGGCAATAAAATCATGTTAGTTTTAGCTAGATTGTCCAAATTATTGTTGATAAACATTTGGCATTTAAATAATTCTATGTACTGTACATTCATCTGGTATGCATCAGAGGATAAATATCTAATCTCAGTTTATTCTATAATCATGTGACCGCTGTGTGAACACACCTAGACTTTAGTTAGACGCTGCTTCTACTCATGCCTCTGTCAGCTAATCTGCTTCACGGTGTTGTCACTGGAGTACCGTACTTGTTTGTTTCATTCAGAAAGAATGCATGTACTTTCCAGCTTTTGACTGTAACAACACAAGTATGCATTAGTATACACTATTTGCGTACCGTATGCAGTATGCACTAGTGTTAGTTTTGACTTGGCATAGGTTTTGATCTTTAACAATGCTACAAAAATCCATTATAAAAAAATATAAAAATATATAATATAATATTTTGACCCAGGGCTAATAGGGGAGTAGTCAGGGTTTCTGTTTAAATGGTTGTCTAACATATTTTAGTTCCTAAACATGATTTAAGTACAACTTTATTTTAATTATCACTACTGCATTTAAAATAAGTCATTTTAAACATTTAAGCATGTTTGTGTAGAATATGCAGTACACACTAACATGTAATTGGAGCAGTCCTTGTTGACATCATCTACAGTGTTGAGGAATCACTGCTAAACTTTACAAATACAGTAGACCACAGTTGTTTGCAGGCTGTGTACACATAACTACAGTCAGCAAACGTTTCTAAGCATTGCAATGGAGGTTTGGGAAACAAATAAGGGAGGCTACTTTAATTTTTAAAACTTTTTTGGTCTTGATTGTTTTTTTAAGCAAATGGAGGGAAATCTGCAGTACTGGGGCATGTTTTGCTGGAATTAACAACAATTTTGAGTTTTAATCACAAAAGTGCACAGTTTCTGTCTAGTACAGTAGTCAGAGGTGATAGAAAACTGGGAACATTCTTCCTTTGGTGAGAGTTTGTGATACTTTTTGTGTGGAAATACGGTACTGTACTAAGTTACCGTACTGAGATGACGGATCTTATTTTGTTGATTATTTTATTGCATTTCTTTAATTTTTATGTATTCTTTTTCTGTAATGGCTTCACAAAAACATGACCGGACATGTTTGTTCACTTGTTGGTGTTCCTGAGTATTGGAGATTGTGCACAATATTGAGTAATAATGCTCTCGCTTTAATAAAATAATAAATTAATAGTGTGTTGCCAAAACTGGACATTTATTTCCATTCTGTTTGCAACTTACTCGTTTATAAATTTAACTTTTGACATCATTATTTTTGTTGGATAGACAGGGCTACGTTTAAACTCCAAAATACAAACCTTCCGCATTCCACCAAGTTAGTTTAAATATTATCTACCGTAATAAGTTTACTGCATAGTTAACATTTTTACTTTTGATATTACTACTACAAACCAGATTCCAAAAAAGTTGGGACACTAAACAAATTGTGAATAAAAACTGAATGCAATGATGTGGAGATGGCAAATGTCAATATTTTATTCGTAATAGAACATAGATGACAGATCAAAAGTTTAATCTGAGTAAATGTAACATTTTAAAGGAAAAATATGTTGATTCAAAATTTCAGTGTCAACAAATCCCAAAAAAGTTGGGACAAGTAGCAATAAGTGGCTGGAAAAAGGAAATTGAGCATATAACAAACAGCTGGAAGACCAATTAACACTAATTAGGTCAATTGACAACATGATTGGGTATAAAAAGAGCTTCTCAGAGTGTCAGTGTCTCTCAGAAGCCAAGATGGTAAGAGGATCACCAATTCCACCATTGTTGCACAGAAAGATAGTGCAGCAATACCAGAATGGTGTTACCCAGCGTAAAATAGCAAAGACTTTTAAGTTATCATCATCAACCGTGCATAACATCATCAAAAGATTCAGAGAATCTGGAACAATCGCTGTGCGTAAGGGTCAAGGCCGTAAAACTCTACTGGATGCTCGTGATCTCCGGGCCCTTAAACGTCACTGCACCTCAAACAGGAATGCCACTGTCAAGGAAATAACAGAATGGGCTCAGGAATACTTCCAGAAAGCATTGTCAGTGAACACAATCCACCGTGCCATCCACCGTTGCCAGCTGAAACTCTACAGTGCAAAGAGGAAGCCATTTCTAAGCAAGCTCCACAAGCTCAGATGTTTGCACTGGGCCAGGGGTCATTTAAAATGGAGTGTGGCAAAATGGAAGACTGTTCTGTGGTCAGATGAGTCACGATTTGAAGTTCTTTATGGAACACTGGGACGCCATGTCATCCGGACCAGAGAGGACAAGGATAGCCCAAGTTGTTATCAACGCTCCGTTCAGAAGCCTGCATCACTGATGGTATGGGGTTGCATGAGCGCTTGTGGCATGGGCAGCTTGCATGTCTGGAAAGGCACCATTAATGCAGAGAACTATGTTCAGGTTCTAGAACAACATATGCTCCATCTAGACGTCATCTCTTTCAGGGAAGACCCTGCATTTTTCAACAAGATAATGCCAGACCACATTCTGCAGCAATCACAACATCATGGCTACGTAGGAGAAGGATCCAGGTACTGAAATGTCCAGCCTGCAGTCCAGATCTTTCACCTATAGAGAACATTTGGCGCATCATAAAGAGGAAGGTGCGACAAAGAAGGCCCAAGACGATTGAACAGTTAGAGGCCTGTATTAGACATGAATGGGAGAACATTCCTATTTCTAAACTTGAGAAACTGGTCTCCTCTGTCCCCAGACGTCTGTTGAGTGTTGTAAGAAGGGGGGAAAAATGGACTTGTCCCAACTTTTTTGGGATTTGTTGGCCATGAAATTTTGAAAAAACATATTTTTCCCTTAAAATGATACATTCTCTCAGTTTAAACTTTTGATCTGTGATTTGTGTTCTATTCTGAATAAAATATTAGATGTTGCCATCTCCACATCATTGCATTCAGTTTTTATTCACAATTTGTTTAGTGTCCCAACTTTTTGGAATCCGGTTTGTACGTTCGTAGGCATGATGTTTTTAAGTAAAGTGTTGCACAAAATGTAAAGGTTGTCACTGAGTCCAGAGGTATTCCATCATGTTTGGTAGTGTGGAGTTGAGCATGTTTGTTGTCAGCTTAGTGATAGTAATATTGATGAGATATTGACCCTAGAAGTGTGTGTGTGTGTGTGTATATGTGTGAGAGAGAGATGTGTTTCTCGTGATTTTCTCAACAGCTTACAAAGCACATGACTGGAATGAGTAGCATTCAAACCTCTGACTCCAAGCCGAGCCTCAAGAGTCAACACAAATTTGTAGTCTCGTGTTTCTCTAAGCCACTTTTGTATAATTTAATTTCTTTGGGGGAAAAAAAAAACATTCATTTTGGTCATGACTTGTAATGAGAAGGTTGGGTGACGTACTGTTACCTTTTGTGTCTGCAGCCGGGTGGAAAAATGACATCCAGGAAGAAAGTGCTCTTGAAAGTCATCATTCTTGGAGATTCTGGGTGAGTTGCTGCACGGGACTTTTTTAAATTTTATTTATGTTATGTCCGTGTCAAAACCAGCTTTGTGAAACGGAGGAGATAGTTCTGTTCTAAAAATAGTTTAGGAATACTGGTAGCATGCCTTTTTGCTTTTAGTTAGGTTTTGTAGCTACTGTGCATTCTCTCTTTTACTTCCTTGTTAGCTGGACATGTCATAAGCTGTTTCCAGGCAGAGCAAAATCATCTGTACTGTGTTGGTATACACTTTTAAAATCAGAGCTTTTTATTTGAAGATTCAGTCAGCGCCATCATTTGTCTGCACTGTTTTTAATAAAATTATCTGTTCACTGTACTATTTAAAGGGCACATGCCTCTTCTTTTTACTACATTAGGTGCATTTTTTCTTTCATAACTGAGTTTAAACATGAAATGTGTAGTTTAAATATTATGGACAAGCATTTGGAGCCATTTATTTTTAATTCACTTAGTCAAAACATTGTATTCCTTATTATCCAGTGATGCTTCTGTGACGAGAATGTGAATTACTTTATGACAAGTCCAACTTTCAGTCAGAGGATTTTAACTTATCCTGCAGGCTATCTACTGCTCATTGCACAAGATGCAAGTCAATTATTGTAAAAATGTTTGTTTGGATCACTGGAGAGTTTACTGAGTACAAACCAGTTGACTGCTACAGTATATCGATATGGGGTAGTGCACCTTAAACTGGCAATAGAGTTGTGCACTTGTATAACATAAAAATGTCTTAACAGTTATCTAAACATAAACACACATTTATAAAATAAAATAGGAGCTGGAAAAAAATTATCATCCTCATAGGCCCAAAGCTTGATTTATTTATACAGATTATACTCTTGTTTCATTGGTCGTTATTGGTGGTGGTATGAGGGAGTGGTGGCGCAGAGGTTAGAGAACGTGGGCATGTGATCAGAAGATTGCTGGTTCAACTCCCAGTACAGACAACATCAAAATGTGGGTGGGATAGGTGAAGCACCCACACCTGCCTCCACCATCATTTGCCCCACTCTGCAAGGCCCTTAACCCCCACCATCTGCTCCCCCGGGCACTCTAGATAGCAACTCTCTGCTCCACACAGAGGGCTGTGGTAGCTCAGTGGACTGTGGTTGCATCAGGAAGGGCATCCAGCGTAAAAATAATTAAGTCTTACTGTGACTTAGTTTGCTGTGGCGACCCCTGAAGAAGGGAGCAGCCAAAAGAAGAAGAACAAAAATACTCTCTCTCATTGGTCATATTTATCAATTTCTCTTACCTGAATGACGTGTTTATTTTAAAAGGTTGATGGAAACAACAAAAACAAACAAAAAATAAAATGAAACCAAGCCATTTCAGTCCAGGTAGTAGAAAAAACACTTCATGCACATTTCTACAAAGCTACTTTATCAAAGTTCATGTAAAATAGACATGATGTTTGGATGTGAACATGTCAGGATGGTCAGAATGTACTTACTGCAGCTGTTTGCTTGTTTTTTGGCTTTATTGGCAAACAGAACAACATATCTGATAAGTCTCAATCTGGTCATCTGGACAGTTTCTGGGGAGAACAACATATGAATACCTCATGAGAACTCTGTCAATTTATCTACTTAAAACCTAACCAAATACATAAAAACTACAATTTTTTTTATTTATTGTCATGTCTTTTTCCCATCAAATCTTGCTTTTGATCTACACATGAGAAATAACCAATTTCAAATTATTGTAGTTCGTTTAATCACTGCTCATTTCATACAGTACTTCTGTGTTCAGTCTCTGTTGCACTTTCTCTTTTGTTGTCACTTCAGTGTTGGAAAAACCTCCCTAATGAACCAGTATGTGAACAAAAAGTTTAGTAACCAGTACAAAGCTACAATAGGAGCAGATTTCCTGACCAAGGAGGTAATGGTGGACGACCGACTTGTTACAATGCAGGTAAATTCCCAACGCCTTTTAAAAAAAAATATATGAAAATTGAAATCATTCATATTTTTATTTTATTAATCCTTACTTTGACATCATTGTTCTGTATTGCTAAGTCACCCTGATGTTAAAAACATGTTTTTCTTGCGTCTTTAAGATCTGGGACACAGCTGGTCAAGAAAGGTTTCAGTCTTTGGGCGTTGCGTTCTACCGTGGAGCAGACTGCTGTGTGTTGGTGTTTGATGTGACCGCACCCAATACCTTCAAGACACTCGACAGCTGGAGGGATGAGTTTCTAATCCAGGCCAGCCCTCGAGATCCTGAGCACTTCCCCTTCGTGGTGCTGGGCAACAAAATCGACTTGGAGAACAGACAGGTTATTATTAGGTTCTTGACACAAAAACTGGCTCTAATGTTCATGATATGGAACAAATCTGTAGTACAGCAATTTATAATGTGCTGTTAGCATGTTGCAACTCTTCAGAGTGCACAAAAAACATGAGCGTTTACAGCGGTCTTGCTTCATGTGATGAGTGATCAGAAATGCTCTCTTCAAGTACTGAATAAAAGTTCTCATGGGATTGACTGGCTCTGTCAGGAATGCAAGTGCACTTGGTGAGATTACAGAAATCATTGTGAGCATTTCTTTATCAGTGGAAGTTAAAGTGCATAGCTTACATTCTTGTGCAGGTAAACATTTGTGGCTCAATATCAGCATATAGTTTAAAACTAGCAGATGCTTTTAATGATCTCAACGTTAAATGTTAAAGTTCCTTCACTAAAAGAAAATAAGCTGTGTGATGGGTTTTCATACAAAAATGGTTTACACAAGATTTATTTGTAGACATGAATCACTTCCTTTATTGGCCATTATTCACGGTTTCTGTTCTGGCTTGAAACATATAGAAACTTGATTTTTTGTTTATTTTTCAAAGTCTGAATAAGTACAGAAAAAAATGAATTGAAGAATGAAAATGAATTGCTTTTTAAAATTCATGATGTTGAACACAGCCTGACAACTGTGTAGGAGATGTATCACTCAGCTTCAACTGAACGCTTTATACGTAGTCTGATTCTTTGATTCTTTACTGATTATATAGATGTTATCAATAGACAGGAATATAAATGAAAATTTTACAACTTTATAACTCACTTTTTTAGTTAAAGTTGCAATTAATCTATGAGCTGCTATACTTGGAGCTACAATCTACCAAATAATTGGCATGATCAGAGTTTATTATGCAGGAGGATGTGCAGCCAAAAGTCATACTTAGTCAGTAAAACACTATTTTTTGCTCTTTTTTTATGTATTTTATTAAAATGCATTATGTTAAATAAGGTTTGTGAATGAAATCGTCATATGAAACATAAATAATAATAATGATTTTAATTTATAACGCACTTTTCATTAATGAAAATCTCAAAGTGCTACAAAGTGCAACAAAAATCAAAGATCAAATAAAAACAAGTGATAAAATCAAGTAAAATCAATGATAGTATCAGTATATGTTCTTTGTATCATCACTGTTTTGTTGATGAATCTTCTCATTTTTTTTCCGTCTGTGCACAGGTGACTAATAAAAGGGCTCAGGCTTGGTGTCTGAGTAAGAACAACATCCCCTACTTTGAGACCAGCGCCAAAGAAGCCATCAATGTAGAACAGGCATTCCAGACAATTGCACGTAACGCCCTCAAACAGGTGAGTTACGCTTGCTTAAAATGAAAGGAGTGGAGATTTGATGTGGGTTTTTTATTGTAATAGCTGTATTGTTTGTAAAGCAAGAACATTTGAGATTTTCTTACTTTTCTTACATATGTACTGGTTCTTCTTGATGCCTCACAGGAGACGGAGGTGGAGTTGTATAATGAGTTCCCAGAGCCCATAAAGCTGGGTGGCAACGACAGAGCTCGACCTTCTGCAGAAAGCTGCAGCTGCTGAGAGACAACTCGTGCCATCTTCTCTCTGCTTCCTCAAACGCCCCGTCATCACCCTGTTACATCAACATCACCCTCGCTCCCAGGGAAACGACTTCCCGTCTGGTCTTCCTCACACACTGCTCATTCCATTGACATGTTGCACAAGGATGTATGTCCCCCCCACCCCACCCCCCCTTTCCACTTACTACACAAATTAGTACACTAGCAAGCACTCTTACTTAATATGATGACAAATCCAGTGGTGTAAGATCACACGACAGAGGAGAAACAACCCTTGTGACCTTATATCCAATGACTTGTTAGCGATTGAACTGTCCTGCACCACATTTTAAGGTGTGACACACTGAGAGGAGACAAGATGGAGCCATGTTCAACGAGTGTGATTGGGAACTCTGGATGGACTGGCTGAAGCTCTGTATCGTGAGACAATATTAGCTTATCCCAAGAAACATAATCTCAAATATGTAATCCCCTGCTTTCTGCTTGTTTTATTTTGCTCATCAGTCGAGAAATAATCCATAGAACAAAATGTATGTTTTATTTGGCTGTTATTTTCAAGTCAATCTGAAACATGTTTATTTGCACTTTTGATTTGTTTTTGCCTTTAAATGTTAAAGAGTTGGGGAGTAAATTTTTGGCCAACATCTTTAATTACATGTCTTTTGTTAAACTATAGATTTGTACTTGCTTTTTCCTTCTACAGACATCTGAGAATCATTGGAGCCATCTGGTGATTGTATTGCCTTTTTCACTTCAGGATTAGGATTTAAAACTGCCTCATACACTGCTGGAGCATATGTAACTGTGTTCAATAAAAGATGATAAGGCAGTCGCAGTGTAAAATGTTGTTAATTTGTTGATATATAAAGTTTGCCTTTAATGCAGCATTTCTTGTACTGATACTATTACTGCTGTATGTTTTCTGTCCTCCTCAGACGTGCTAAACTACGTGTCACCAACACTTGTCTTCTGTCCAGTCTTTCTTATTGCTGTTCTATCTGTAGCTCAGGTCAGCTAAGTACTTAAAAATTTTAACGGACTGTGTATCACGGTGTATAGATGGTAAAGAACTGAATTAAAAAGCTGTTCCTTTCCATTTAAAGAAAATGTTCAACCGTTTTCTCTGGAATGACTTTCTTTTTTGTTCTTCCTTACCGAAAGCATTACTGAAATGCCAATAATGTAAAAGAAATTTTGAACATCAAATAATAAAACTTGAATATATCCGTAGTTAAGCAATATTTGACTGTATTGTTTTCGCATAATTTATAAATTTATCCATACAGCTTCGCAACTGAATCTTGGTGTTTTTTTTAATTATTTATTCTTCCATTCTGTAACTTGTAAAGTCAGCCAAAATAACTGAGCGCCTGTGGGTTTGTATATTCTTGAGGAGCAAAGAAGTGTATCCTGTTGGCAGGCTGACTGGTCTTGAGGTGACATTTTTTTCTTTAAACCTAATTTTTGCGAGTGATCTCATCTGGAATTGTTTCAAGTGAGCACACATCCCTTTAAGAAGCTAAATGGCTGCATTTACTCTGCTTTTTCTGCAAACGCACAACTTTAGTGTCATGTATTGAAAGTTTATTTTTGTCAACGGGATCATGAGTTCAAAAAGTTCAGAAAAGCTGCATTCTGTTCAGGTGAGCCTACTGCTCAACCCCCGCAGACTATCATCATGGTGTTTCACTGTTTTTGTGTTATCATAAATGAGTTACTTCAACCACAACATATTTGCCATGGGGATGAATGGCGGAAAATTCATAGCTTATTCAGAAATGCATCAGCCAAAGAGCTGGTACTGCTGCTGCTTGGATGTGGGACACCAACACCCTCTGTTCATAAAACAAGGCTATAAAAGTACGGTACTCTTTCAAAAGATCCCTGGTTTAATTGGTACAGTATGGCGTTGCAGCCCTGCACAAATCCCTGTTTGATCTCTCGACCTAAAGATATTCCCACCTTGACTTCTCTAAATGGCTTTAGGAATCCTGTCAAAAACCAATGCAGACATGTTCCTGTTTTTGATTTTCTACATTTGCCTTATAATCTGTCTGTTTTGCTACTTTGATATCTTTGTTTTAACCTGTTAAAAAAATTGTCTATTTGTTCAAGGAAAATCTACTGTTGCTGTTGTCATCATTCTTTAGTTTGTAGCAGGTCTCTCTTGTAAATGAGTCCTCGAGACTCAATGAGATTAACCTGTCTAAATAAAGGTTGAATGAATGAATATAAAAATAGCAAATTTATTTATCTTGTTCATTTTCAGAACGGTTCTTAGCTGAAATTTGCAAAAAAGATTAACACAATTTAACTGAGCTGCTGTTGGTATTTTGTATTTCAGACAGGCACACTGAGGTCACACGTCGCCGTCTGTAACTTTTTTTTTTTCATTTCCGGTGTGTGCGGAAGTCGCACAAGAATCCACTTCCGTCTTTAGCCGCCTCTCTTGAAGCTGAAAATGGTAAGAGGACCTTTTTACAAATTAAACGTATTTCAGCAGGTACATGTATCGTAATTTGTCCGTAAAGGACGTGAAGTATTCATCATATAGTAATACTTCAATATAAGTACCAGCTTTCTTCTTATCTAGTTTTCTTTCATGATGATGCTAATAGGCTATCATTAGCTAATCGGCTTGCTGGCCAAAAAAGTGTGGGGGGGAAGCTCTTTTTTTTAAGAGTTCTTAAATATATTGATAATTCAGATAAGTTGTTTTTTTTTTTTACTTTTGCAGATTTGATAATTGACGGTATTTTATTTTTTAGCTGTAATAAAGCGTTAAACTACGGAAATGAAGGTTCTGCTGGTACAATCTGATCCTCCGAAGCAGCTAAATTGAATAAAATAATGTTTGTTCCTTTTGTAGTTTATTTTTGTTTATAACTTTTGGGACAGCTATGATTAAATTTTTAATTACATTATATGGCGAATTAGGCTAAATAATACAAAATAGTTCTGACACTAAACAATTATGAGATAAGGGGCTTGTAAATTCTTGTTCGTTTTTCCACAAACGATAAAATAAAAATAACCTAAATAAAAGTAATGCAGTGTGGACTGAGCTATTTTTTCCCCCAATATTAAACATTTTGGTGGTCCCTGACTGCAGTATCTCCATCTTCTCAAACAGCATGGTAAATACTGTAAAGAACAATATATGGCATACTGTATTAGGAAATTTCTCATGATAAACAAATCAAACTGTTTAAGAATAAATCAGCACTCACTGTTCACAAAGCAATGATTTTCCTATTTTTATTCAAAGAGAATTGGTCAATAGGTGGCACTCTTGTCTCAAAAGCTAACAGTGAAAGCTGGTTAACTTTTTTCATACAAAGTAAAAAGTTAACCAGCTTATACTAAAACTCCCAAACTGAACCTGAAGTTAACTTACAAAGTGTCAGGTAAGAACCAGATGATTTTTAAAAAATGTTAGAATACACAAAATTCTAGAAATTAAAAACAATGGGCCTCATGCAAGAACCGTTCGTACGCACAGATCTGTTCTTAAACTGTGCATACGAGTGATTTAGGAGCATTTGTGGCATTCAACAATGTTTTCGTATTCTAAGATTTTTTTCAGATACGAACAAAATTTACGTGTGGTCCAGACCTGTCGTATATTTTACGAGCAGTCAGTCTGCTGTTATCCAGACGGATTTTCTCCACTAATAACTTTATACTTCGTTATTTAGAAAATATTTTGGGTTTAAAAAAATCACGCACCATAATTATTCTTGACAATAGGTTATTCTGTTTGAAATAGAATTATAATTTTAAGTTTAATTTGTCTGGTGTGTCGCAGGCTTCGGTGAGTCGTGCGCTCCCCTTGGTCATCAAAGCCCTCCTCAAATTAACACCCTGTCAGCCCGTGTGCTGACAGTGGTTCTGACAGCGGTTCTGACGGGACCGTGTTTTGTGCGCTCCTGCCATGAAGAAGGAGGAAGACTGCAGCTCCAGTGTATGAGGAAATGATTCCTTCGGCAGTTATTAATCTTTCCCACAAAACACTGGAGCTACAGACTTCCTCCCCCTTCACGGCAGGTGCGCCGGGGCGAGATGGCTGGCTTGTTGGTAACTTTTTAATTTGTAATTGAGGATTTGGAATTATTCTCTGATCATTTACCTATAACTCACTATTTTCCACAGGTGATCGAGGCTATGCATTAGCCCCATGGCTTATGACACCTCTAAACAGCCCTCAGACAAGACAGGAGCGCTTGTGTAATAAGCTGCATACACGCACTCGTGCTGTAGTTGAGCGCACAGTTGGAGTTTTGACATGACATTTATTTTTCCATCCATCTCGGTAACGCAGACTTTCCTTGACCTCCAGCACCGTGCTGCGGCGAGACGTTTTCTGAAGCCATTTTCAGATCAAACCATTTTTTCTTGATTTCTGATACTGTACGACCCACGGGAGACACAACATTAACAGCAGTGGTTATTTCATGCCATTCTTTGGCTTTTCGCTGTCATTTTATGAACGGACACTTCCTGCTCTCTGAGGCAGGAAACGTAGCCTTATATGGTGTTTTGAGGGGTGGGAATTATGTAAATGACCTCTCCGCGTGCACGAGCAGGTGGATAGAACAGGTGCAATTCATTATATTTACGCAGCTCATTTACACACTTTTCCTGAGGATAGAAGAGTTTGTTGAATCTGACGTGGCATGTTCGTACGAACACTTCGTACGAACAAAAGTAAGAGAAATTTAGGATAAAAATACGAACATGTTCTTGCATGAGGCCCAATGTTTGTTCCCCCACCCCCTTCTTAAAACTGTAAATGGCATTTCTGACAATATCAGTGACATACACACAGTCAAAATATATTAATAAATAAAAAAATCAGTTCCACAATTAAAGTATTTGGTGTTTTGCTGATTCCGTGAGTCCATGGTGGCTCAGTCGACAGAGCTGTTACCCCTCAACAAAAAGGTTGCTGGTTCAAATCCTGCCCCAGGACTTTCTGGGTGGCGTTTGAATGCTCTCTCTGTGCATGTGTGGGTTTTTTCCGGGTACTCCTGTTTCCTCCCACAGAACAAAAACATGCATGCTAGGCTGATTGATGACTTTAAATTGCCCCTAGGTGTGAGTGAAAGAGTGAATGGTTGTTGTCTCATTTGTCTCCATGTGTCCCTGTGATGGACTGGGGACCTGTCCAGGGTGTCCCCTGTCTCTCACACAGTGCTAGCTGCACATGGGCACCAGTGACCCCTGTGACCCGTAAAGGAAGAGACGGGCAAAAGATGATTGATTGATGGATGGCTTGAGTCCACTTTTTCTATTGATTAGAGGCTCATTACAAATCAATACAAAAGTTAAAAAAATATTCTGAATGGTCACCTTCATCTCGTGATAAAATATTTTTGTATTGTATAGAGTTCTCTGCAGTCATTAGCATATCAAATGTGGTAATATACATTTTGAAATGCCATTCCATCTCTTTTGATTAAATATCTAGCAATGTGCAAAATAAATCCTGACAACGCTGAAGCTCTGCCTGTGTGGTAGCATAACACCCTATAACAAAATATTTAATATTGGTTTATATTAAAACTTTTCTGTCATTTGTGAGAAGTAAATCAATTCCAATGGCATTATTTAATTTTTTTTTTTTTTTTACCAGTTTGGCTTAATTTTGGAGGGGTTTGTTTTTCCAGTAAACATTTTCTTCTGAAAAATGTTGTTCAACAACGACACTGTTTTTCTTGAAGCAGTTGAAGAGACGGGTAAAACAACTCGTTTCTGCTCTGAGTCAAGATCCAAGTCAGCCAATGACTGCACTGTAGTTGAGTTAAACAAAAAAAACAACATTGTCGACTTTGTGGAACTTGATCCGCAAGACGTCATTAAACCAGTCAGTGTTTGTTTTATTTAGACATAAAGGGCTTTAAAAAAAATTATGAATTGCCTTTATGTGCCTTTATTCTTGTTTTCTATGTCAGACAGCGACTTTGCGTCCATATCTCAACGCTGTGCGCGCCACACTGCAGGCCGCTCTCTGCCTGGAGAATTTCTCCTCACAGGTGGTGGAAAGGCACAACAAACCAGAGGTGGAAGTCAGGTGTGTCAGAAACTCCTTTGTTTGGCCTATAATGCTTAATGATTGTAGTGCAGAATATAAACCTTTTGTTTTCTCTTGTTCAGGAGCAGTAAAGAGTTGCTCCTCCAGCCCGTAATCATCAGTCGTAATGAGAAGGAGAAGGTCCTGATCGAGGGCTCCATCAACTCTGTCAGGGTCAGCATCGCTGTCAAGCAGGTCAGTCCAGTTTCTGACTCAACAGCTTGTCGGGAAGCTTTAAAAACTGCCTGCAGTCACAAACTTTCTAATTTATTAAATTTCTGCTGTAGGCAGATGAGATTGAGAAGATTCTGTGCCACAAGTTTATGCGTTTTATGATGATGAGAGCAGAAAACTTCTTTATCCTGAGGAGGAAACCAGTGGAGGTGAGTAACTGCTGACATGGGGTTCACACTCAGATTTAAGTGCTGATTAATGCTTGCGCTAGATGAAACGTCATGTTTTAATGATCGAAACGTACCCTCTAGAGCTGAAAAAGGTCTTCTAAATCCTTTTTGAAAATATGACGAATGTTTTTTTCACCTTGTAATAAAATAATTATTTGACTTTTTATTATAACTTATTTCTCTAACTTTAATATTTTAAAAGAGGAAAATCCTTAACTTGGTTTGTCTCAAAATGACATAAATAAAATGCCTGCAAAGTTACCTTTAAAATGCATGAAGAAATCGAAGCTTAATAAAGCTGAAATAGGTTTTGTTGAAAATGGCAAGATTTAGTAAGATCACAATACCGGTACTTGTCCCAAACTGTAAACTACAAACTGGATTCCAAAAAAGTTGTGACACTAAACAAATTGTGAATAAAAACTGAATGCAATGATGTGGAGGTGCCAACATCTAATATTTTATTCAGAATAGAACACAAATCACAGCTCAAAAGTTTAAAGACAATGTATCATTTTAAAGGAAAAATATGTTGTTTCAAAATTTCATGGCGTCAACAAATCCCAAGAAAAGTTGGGACAAGTCCATTTTAACCACTGTGTGGCATCCCCCCTTCTTCTTACAACACTCAACAGACATCTGGGGACAGAGGAGACCAGTTTCTCAAGTTTAGAATATACAGTATTCTCTGACCAGCCTTATTTAAGGATGCCCAATGTGCCTTACTGCATATGCCACTTTTGCCTCTATACCAACATCAACTACTACCTCATACATACATATACTGTGTACATTAACTCATATGCTGCTTTGCCACTCTTTGCAAATGTCAATGCTAGAACCTTCAGTTTATTTTATAGATATACTTTTTTTTTTTTATATAATATATTTTTATTATTACACACAAACAAGGACAATAAACAAACAAATATAACAGACTGAGACTAACAGCGAGAAAAGAAAAGAAAATAGAGAAAAAAGTAATAATAATAAAAAATAAATAATGAGGTCATCGGGGACGAAGGTCATCATTGTCTTATAACAACTAATACAAACAAGTTACCTGAAAAGTTACCAAATCCCTCATATTACACAGCATATATGCTCCGGTACCACTCTAGTTAGTGAATTAAAGACATTCAGCTCGTTTTTGATTCCTTATATATTACCCATTTCAACCAATATTCTTTAAATTTCTTCTCCTGGAGTCTTAGGGAAAAGGTAAGCATTTCCATTTCATATACTGTATTTCTTCTACAATATAGCTGACCAATCTTTCAATATTGGTGAGCTCCCATTGCGCCATTTTCTTGTTATAGATATACTTTTTATACTTTTTTATACTACTATGCAAAAACTCAGGACAGTATTACACTTTTATTATTTCATTTTATGCTTATGTTCATTAAATGTTTAGTGTTTTAGTGTTGGTGTAAATTTTCATACTTTTATACTACTATGCAAAAACTCAGGACAGTGTTACACTTTTACTATTTTATGCTTATGTTTATTAAATGTTTCAGTGTTTTAGTGTTTAAATGGTTACTGTTGCACCGAGGGACTGAGAGAAACGCAATTTCAATCCTGTGTATGTCCTGTACATATTGCAGTTCTGACAATAAAGTTGACTTTGAATGTTCTCCCATTCATGTCTAATACAGGCCTCTAACTGTTCAATCGTCTTGGGCCTTCTTTGTCACACCTTCCTCTTTATGATGCACCAAATGTTCTCTATAGGTGAAAGATCTGGACTGCAGGCTGGACATTTCAGTACCCGGATCCTTCTCCTACGTAGCCATGATGTTGTGATTGCTGCAGAATGTGGTCTGGCATTATCTTGTTGAAAAATGCAGGGTCTTCCCTGAAAGAGATGACGTCTAGATGGGAGCATATGTTGTTCTAGAACAGGGGTCACCACCCTTTTCGAAACTGAGAGCTACTTCGTGGGTACAGAGTCATACAAAGGGCACCAGTTTGATAAACTCTTCGGAAATGACAAAGCGTAAATTGAAAAAAATGTATACCGGTAATCATATTTTTAAGAACATATTTTTAAGATAGACATTTTAAAATATATATATAAATACAAAAAAAGAATAACAACTGAATAAAATCAAATTTTAAATGCAGCTTAGTAGTGAGTTGTGCTATTTTTATAACAGGTCCGGGGGCACCTCAAATGGTTGTTGGTGACCCGTTCTAGAACCTGAACATAGTTCTCTGCATTAATGGTGCCTTTCCAGACATGCAAGCTGCCCATGCCACAAGCGCTCATGCAACCCCATACCATCAGTGATGCAGGCTTCTGAATGGAGCGTTGATAACAACTTGGGCTATCCTTGTCCTCTCTGGTCTGGATGACATGGCGTCCCAGTGTTCCATAAAGAACTTCAAATCATGACTCATCTGACCACAGAACAGTCTTCCATTTTGCCACACTCCATTTTAAATGACCCCTGGCCCAGTGCAAACGTCTGAGCTTGTGGAGCTTGCTTAGAAATGGCTTCCTCTTTGCACTGTAGAGTTTCAGCTGGCAACGGCGGATGGCACGGTGGATTGTGTTCACTGACAATGCTTTCTGGAAGTATTCCTGAGCCCATTCTGTTATTTCCTTGACAGTGGCATTCCTGTTTGAGGTGCAGTGACGTTTAAGGGCCCGGAGATCACGAGCATCCAGTAGAGTTTTACGGCCTTGACCCTTACGCACAGCGATTGTTCCAGATTCTCTGAATCTTTTGATGATGTTATGCACGGTTGATGATGATAACTTAAAAGTCTTTGCTATTTTACGCTGGGTAACACCATTCTGGTATTGCTGCACTATCTTTCTGCGCAACAATGGTGGAATTGGTGATCCTCTTACCATCTTGGCTTCTGAGAGACACTGACACTCTGAGAAGCTCTTTTTATACCCAATCATGTTGTCAATTGACCTAATTAGTGTTAATTGGTCTTCCAGCTGTTCGTTATATGCTCAATTTCCTTTTTCCAGCCACTTATTGCTACTTGTCCCAACTTTTTTGGGATTTGTTGACACTGTGAAATTTTGAATCAACATATTTTTCCTTTAAAATGTTACATTTACTCAGATTAAACTTTTGATCTGTCATCTATGTTCTATTACGAATAAAATATTGACATTTGCCATCTCCACATCATTGCATTCAGTTTCTATTCACAATTTGTTTAGTGTCCCAACTTTTTTGGAATCCGGTTTGTATCTTAACGTGTTTTAATTTGTCGTTATTCCACAGGGCTATGACATCAGCTTCCTCATTACCAACTTCCACACTGAGCAGATGTACAAGCATAAACTAGTGGATTTTGTCATTCATTTTATGGAGGAAATCGACAAGGAAATCAGTGAAATGAAGCTCTCCGTCAATGCCAGGGCTCGGATCGTTGCAGAGGAGTTCCTCAAAAACGTGAGTTACATCTTAACCGTTTTTGTTGAGTAGAAGTTCTGGCTGTTTTATACTGCTGCATGTTCTTTTCTATCATAATGAAAACTGCTCTAAATGTTATGGTTTGTATCCTTTTTGCATACATGACACTGTGTTTTGATTGATTTTTGCAGTTCTGAGAGAAAGTCCAGGAATACATTCCATTTCGCAATTTTGGCCCTCACTGTGGAGCATTCACATCTCTGGTCAGATCTTTGCTTGTGTGATCAGACAAGAGAAGAAACATAGGATGTACAGTAAAACATCAGGCCAACAGGGTTCAAGCCTTTTAACCTGAAAATGAGCCTGTGCTCAAATTATTGACGTTTGTACATAATAAACATTCACAGCAGACATTTGAAATCTGCCTTTGGAGCATTAGAGGTCAGGGCAGAATTGATATTAATATTATAGAGCACAGGAGTTTTCTTTTTTATTTAAATGTTTTTAAAGTTATATATATACATATATTATATGCACATGGATTTCAGTTTGTTGTTTTGTTACCACAAACGTTAAACTATGAAGGCAATCAAATGTGTTTTCACACCACAGTGGAACAAATAAGTTTACGTACCGACAAGAAATAAAAAAAATGTTGTATATTTTGCATTTGTGACTCTTTTATTCTGTTACGTCACAAATGAACATACTGTATTTCTCTTTACCACAAATGTTAAACATTTAGACAATCACAGCTGATTATTTCAGTACATTGATATTCAATGTATATTATTACACACAACACAGGTAGTTTTCAACATAGAGGACGTGTACGCAGCTAGCACAGTACCGTCATACAACAAACACGTATTTGTTGTGGCACGGTTTGACCCAAAACACCTGCAGTAAAAACATGACTGTTTTAATACTGCAGTTTAAAACACCAGAAATCATATTTGGTTTCAAACACTTAATACAGATTAGAAAACAAATGCCACATGCATTTACAAAGTGTTTAGTCTTATGTAGTACAGTATTTGTAAGTTGTAGGCTCAGTTTAAAAATTATATCTTCACCACTGAGATGTAAAAAAAATCTTTTTTTTTTAGTGCTTGGGGCACTCCATTTTTACATTTTAAACAAATAAAATGAGTAAAAAAAACAACACTTGTTTTTAAATATATGGTAGGAGTGTTTCATACATCAAACCCGTCTTCCAAATCAGAGGAGGTATTTAACAGTATACATTATACAGAGTGTACTGTGGAGCGGACTTGGCCTCTATAATCATAAAAAAAATGCTGGACGTTAAAAATTATTGCAGCAACAGTAGGTCCACAGATCGGAACAACGTAGCTTTAGTTTGCCCACAGAAAAAGTAAAATCCCAGGAGGATGTTTCTGTGTCGGGGAGGCAGCCAACACACAAGTTCTGCTGAACGGCACTTTTTAGTCCAAAAGTCCCAGAACCAAGTTTGGACGAGTTGTCATAAATCAGAGGTGAGCAGGAACCGTTTGTAGAGCGTCTTTAGTGCTGCGCTGCACGGTCACGTTCTGAACACAGAAGAGAAGGAAAATGCACATTAATAATTGTTTATAATGCATTCACAAACTATTCATGGTCGTCATTTAAATCCTAAAAGCAACAAGACGTGAATGAAACAAATTGATGAAAAGTAAATTTTTATATTTAGCTTCTTAAACGCTTTAAAATATTTATGATTGATGTTAAACAAAGTAATTGTTGGTTTTTGAGTAAAAGGACTTCAGCCACAGAAGTTCAGTTGTTTTGTTTGTAAACTTTTTCTTTTTTTTTGTAAATTTAATTAAACATTTTCCTGATGATCCAACAAATACCCTGTTTAGCAACAAACTGATAAATATAATGTGTGGAGCTGTACTTTAGAAAAATATAAGTTTTAAGTTTAGAC
Organism: Garcialebias charrua; assembly: GCA_038048925.1. Lineage (NCBI taxonomy): Eukaryota > Metazoa > Chordata > Actinopteri > Cyprinodontiformes > Rivulidae > Garcialebias > Garcialebias charrua. Next base: position 71,499 of record JBBPBX010001120.1, on the reverse strand, counting down.
AAGAACGACGTTTTGATCAGAAACGATTTGTGAAAGACACTTTAATTTTTATTTACAAAGCACCAGCGGTGACAAACAACATGAAAACAAGTTACGGTACATTTGACTTGAGAATAATTTACAAGCTTGAACTCGACAGCAAACGGGTTTAAATGTTGCACATCAACCCTTAACATGCAAACAAGAGGACAAACGTTACTCAAAGCATAACTTACGAAAATAATAAATTGTGCGTCTGAAGTACCACTAAGCGGTTTGTTAAAAGTGTTTGCTAGTTAACAGCTACTTTTTACAATGATCAAAGAATTTAAAACATTTTCTATGAGAAAAATAAAAGAACAAAATGCCATTTTATAAATATTGAGCTTGTTTCTTCACCATCATGTTGTCATTCAATATTTACTGTCGCTGATTGGATTTGGATTTGACAGATACACCTTTTCTGAAGCAGCTCAAACACTACCGTACTTTAACCAACTCAAATCAATGAATTTTAACATTTAAATGCAATCAATGAATTTTAACATTTAAATGCATTAACTATTTCCCCAATGAGTCTCCATATGTTTACAGAATAAACACACAAAGTTGGATGATTTATCTTGAACGAGATTATGAAGATGAACACTTAGAAAACTTGCAAATAAAATCAAAATGATACAGAAATGTTGCTGCAACATTGTAGTAGGTTTAGTTTTTTACTCAAAGACAAGACTGTCGTTGCCAGCTTGATTGAATGAACCATACAGATGGCTTTTACAGGAAATGCAGACTTAACATGCCACAGGACATGAAACACATCTTTAAAAGGCTTGAAACAAAGTCAGACTTTGTATAAAAAAGGTATCCGCCATTGGGATGTGGTTCACAGAAGACGATGGCTCGACAAGCGACTGAAGTCAAACCCCTGCCGTGAGACATCTTTGTAAGCTGCCTGTGATACCCACCTCCGGCATGTCCCTGTGTGTGTTCACAGCGTCCACGCCCAAATACACACTTTCCACTTTACACCCTGGCAAAAAGCAAACAAGGGTTATAAACGGTTGGAGCAAGGAAATATAACTTCGGTTGTAAAAGACAGCTCAAAAGTCTGGAATCATCCCTTATTTTGTCAAATGGTAGTCCCTCAATACTTTGCGGTTCGACTTGACTCTTTCGCGGGTTTTCAATGCAAGATTGTACACATTGTTTCGCGGTGGTCTGGCCTGCTTAGTGATTGCCGAGGGGGCCCCTCCTTTCTCTTTCTGAGGCTGTTTGTCACAGCAGAGCAGAGAAACACAATAGGTGGGTGCGTAACCTGTTGCGTGTCTGTTCTGCTGTGACAGACAGCCTCAGAAAGAGAAAGGAGGGGTGGGGTCTGTCTTTCCCCATCGCTGATGTGGGAGATTCAGTGAGGCGGATACCAGAGTGAACAACGTGGATTGTTTAATCAAGTGCGACCCGAACTGAGCGGGCCAGGCCACCGAGAAATGTCACGGTGCTCCCAATGGCCAGCAGTCACCCCCTCCCCCGGGCGCTGATTGGCTCAGTAACTGTAGCAACAGCCTGTCTGCTCTTTCACTGTGCTCTTTTAGAATATTTAGAGTTTAAAACATTGCAAGAGTGTCGGGTGTATAAAGCCTTAAAATATATATACAGTAAATACTAAAATAAATATAATGTCCCTACTTCACAGATTTTCACCTGTCGGTGGGTGAACATCTGGAATGCCATAAGCTACTTCTGTACTTTATTTCCGAAGACCTAAAAGTTATCTTTTAGATTTTTTTTGAGGGGTTGCGGAAGGGCATTGTCTATTTTTCCACTATTTTCTGTCCATTCTTTGTACCTGACCATAACAGTACACTGTGACGTAGAGATGTGTCTAAAAAAACATGGGAATTATCCTGTTGGGTGCTCAAACCAGACTTGTTATCTTTGGCATTTGTCTGTAGATTCAGCTAAAGAAAGGGGCTAAAGATGTGTTTTTGTGACAGACCTAGTCCTAATACATCCAACTTGAAACAGGCTATTGGCTAATTTGTCTTCATGTACCTTTTGTCCTTTAAAATTTAGGAGTCTTTTATGCCCACGATTCATAGGTCAATGTTCTTCTGGAAATTGTAGAGTACTTGACAGACAGTAATTTAAAAAGCAGCCAACGTCCAAAAGAAAACTTTAAAAGACCTCCAGAAAATCTGAAACGTATTACTCGAGATCACTTCCAAAAAGGTCTCACTGAAAGCAAAAATACAAAGAACTAAAGGGATGATTCCAAACTTTTGCACATACCATTTACCTGCATAATCTGTCTAAAGGTTGCAAACTCACAAGAAGTTGCTGCTTATTCTGGTTGAAATAATTTTCTCTTTTTGGTTTTCGATAACTTTGATAACTAATACTGATAAGTTGTAAACTTGGAAATACCCACCATAAGCAACAGGTGTCAGCTTCAACACGGTGTGCAAAGGACACTTGAGATAAGGCAGCTCATCTGCAGTGACAACAAAGGCAGTCAGATTTTACAAAGATCGTTTAAAGACAAATATACTGCCACACTACGTGCTTCTTACGGGATGTTTTGTCCAAGAAATATGCGAGAAGACAGCGCATGACGGCCTGGTGACAAATGACCAGAACGTTCTCCTGTCTCTCCAGCTCCATGATCACAGGCTCCAGCCGCTGCACCAGGTCTTCATACGACTAACAGACAATCACAGACCAGTCAAATACAAAAATAGTTTTGTGATGTAATAGCAAAGTCATAAGAAGAAAGCTTTTCATTACCTCTCCTTTAGGATAGCGGTAGCGATATTTGTCTTGGTCTCTCATAGCAAACTCCAGAGGAAAATGTTCTTGGATCTCCTCGTACATCATCTCTTCACACACACCCTTGGTAAAAATGAAGAGATGCTGCGTTTAGATTTTAAATTAAAGTTGTGGAAGAACATCCCATTAAATGACAGAACACCAGAGGTTGACGTACAGCATCGATTTCATTCAGGGATTTCCACTGTTCGTACGGCACCCCGAGGCACTCCGCCGTCTGGATCGTTCTTTTCATCTGACTGGTCCAAACTTTCAAATCTTTGATCTGCTGTTCTTCAATGAATTTCCCCAAACGTTTGGCATACTAGATTGGTAAGAGAACATTTTAGAAATACTCTCGAAACAAAAAAATCCCTCTAAAACTAGACGACATATGAAAAAATAACAAAAGTAGTGCACAAAAACCTCTTTCCCTCGAGCAGAAAGGCCGGAGTCTCCTCCGATGCGTCCCTTGAGGTTGAGGTCGCTTTCACCGTGGCGGCAGAGGTAGATGGATCGTGGCGTGATATGGATGTTCATCAGGTAGTACACAATTCGGCTTTGGATGTGGTCAACGACCCGGTTCACCAGGTAACGACGGCCCACGTCCATGATCTTTATAAACGACACGTCGCTGGAAGAAAACCGGAAACTGGTCAAACACCTTCAACAATGAGCGACTATTTAGACAAATAGTCGCTAAGAAGGGGTTCTTCTTATAGGTGCCCTCACCTGTCAAGGTCCTCATCCAGAGGCTGGTAGGACGACTCGTAGCACTTTATTCTCTTCATGAAGTCTTCGATCGCCTCGTCTGAACTGCAGTGACTGTAGTCTGGGTTTCCCAGCTTCACTTGCTACAAAGAAAACAGACAGCTTTAATCTTTTAACCCCGAGTGTAGAGGGCATTTATTACACTAGCTGTATTAAATATGTTGTTTTTTTTTATACCGTGTAGCTTACCACTATATTTTCTGCAATGACATCTGGATCCTCACACACAGATTCCACGAAAAACACCTGAATTTGGCAAAATAAATAAATGCCATCAACAAACGAAGTTAAATTAAAGGTTAGAAATGGATACAGTCCTGCTTGATTCATACTTTGAACCCATTCTGCTCAGCAAACTTCATAATAGTTCCTCTTCTTTCTCTTGTTGTGTTTGTGGCATCAAATACCTGAAAAAGTGAGGGGATAATTTACCATTGCACCAAGTCAAACACATTTTTAAAGAGTATTTTGCCTGGACACTTTAGAGGACTTACTGCAACCTGTCCTCCTTCAACGCTCAGGTACTGCCGAACGTCGTTGAGTGCCGACATGGCGCACTGACTGCAACAAGAAAACAAAAAAAAGGTGTTTTCCACACAACAGTGTGTACATTTATATGCATTCCGTGCGAGATAGGACTGCCAAAAATAGCGGAAAGTTTACAGGGTCATGCCCAAGACAAGGTCCTCCTTTGTTCTGAGAAACGGGTTTATTGTTCATAAAGTCTGGACATCCCAGAAACCGTGCAAACTCACCGTCTAATTTTTACACCTTCTTCATTATCTGAGCGGAAAAACTCAAAGGACTTGTAGATCTTCAGACACTCCCGCCGGTAATCGCCAACGTTAAACTCTGTCACAAGTGACAGACAAACAAGAGTCAAACGCAGATCAACTTTTTTTTCTCCATATTTGAAGGTTTGCTGCTCGTACCTTTTGTTGGAACGCCTATCCAGTTTAGGTAGCGAGTGAGCTTCTTGGAAATGTAAGTCTTCCCTCGGGCAGGAAGTCCCACGGTCACAATGAGGGTCGGACAGTTTGTCATGCATACTGCAAGAGAAAAAGAGAGAAAAACAGTTTACATCACTTTTACACGTTTTATCTGTTAAATAATAATAATAATGAATTTAATTTATAACGCAATTTTCATTAATGAAAATCTCAAATTGCTAAATATGGATCATTAACATCAATCAGCTGGTTTGCAATTTAAAAGGTGCAAACATCTGTTGAAGAAAAAAAAAATGTCAGTGCGACAGGAAAATCCCTTGAAAGAAGACTGAGATTTGATCAGTATCACTCCCTCTCGGTTTTCAAATCCCGGTTAAAAACTCACTACTACTCCATTGCTTTCAATGCCAGCTGATTTGTATTGGATCGTTTGATTTATGATCTGCAATGTTTTTATGTTTTTCGTGTTGTACTTCATTGTCTGTGTTGCCTGTTGCGTGTTTGTTTGTCCAGCACTTTGGTGTGGACTTGTTCCTGTTTAAAGTGCTTTATAAATAAAATGGTATGGTATGGTATGGTATCACAGCAGAGGATGAGGTCCGATCAGGGTCCACTCTGACAGACCTCAAAACGAACCCGAGACCCTCGCAGCTTAAATCAGAACCACACAATGAATGTTGAGGAACAAAGGTCAGGGCTGGAAGACGAGACATTTATTTATTTAAACCTAACTTTACAATTACTGAAAAACACCACAGTGCATTAAAACATGCACAACTCAAGAATCAAATGCAACTTGAATTATTTTTTTCTTGCATCTGAGGATATTTTCATTCAACCTTTATTTAGTCAGGTTAATCTCATTGAGCCTTGAGGACTAATTTACAAGAGAGACCTGCTACAAACTAAAGAATGATGACAACAGCAACAGTAGAATTTCCTTAAACAATCAACAATAGACTAACATAAGAGAGAAATACTTTTTTTTTTTAAACAAAGATATCAAAGTAGCAAAACAGACAGATTATAAGGCAGATGTAGAAAATCAAAATCTGCATTGGTTTTTGCCAGGATTCCAACAGATTCTTAAAACCATTTAGAGAGGTCAAGGCCGAGAGCTTCAGATCTTTTTGTAAGATATTCCAGGAAGCAGGAGCGGAGTAGGAGAAGGCCCTTTTGCCAAGTTCAGTCCTCACTGATGGAACACTGCAGGTAATCATGTCCTGAGAGCGCACGCTGTAGCTGCACTCACGCAAAGACATGTAGGAGGAGATGTATGAGGGCAGCAGACCAAGAAGTGATTTAAAGATGAAAATGTACCAGTGGAAGAGTCTGCGTGAGGTTAATGATGTCCAGTTAACCAGTGATACAGGGTGCAGTGGATAAATTTGATAAATGATGATGTTGATTTTATCATTGATTTTACTTGATTTTATCACTTGTTTTTATTTGATCTTTGATTTTAGTTGCACTTTGTAGCACTTTGAGATTTTTGTTAATGAAAAGTGCGTTATAAATTAAATTCATTATTATTATTATGTTAGCACATCTGGGTTGTAACAGTGCGTCTGCGTCTTTTCTGTCAAAAATTACACTTTTCTGATCCCAAAGACTGGGGACGAAT
>JBBPBX010001120.1:50046-65338 GCA_038048925.1 Garcialebias charrua | reverse complement strand
GGGGGTGTAATCTTGTGCCAGACAGGATAGAATAGCCGCAGCTTGTTAGAGAGGAAAGCAGCAGAGCTTGAGTCAGCAGAAACAGCAGAGGAGCAGGTTCATGTTGCTCCAGGGTAAATTAAATGATTAGAAGACCCGTGTGTGTAATTATCCCCCCTCTCGAAGCGCTCCTGGAGGGCCCCCCTGTCTACGGCGCATGATGCAATACTGGAATAAAACCCCACTAATCCGCGCGTGACACCAAATTGAAACATCTCCAAGGAGATTCTCTTCAAATCAGGGAGGATTTTACGCCCTAGACGCCGGGCACCTTTGGCGCACTTGCTTGCCGGTGGGGGGGCTCAGCTGCGTCTCTTACCCCGTCTGTGCGCGATGTGGCTGTTCCTGTGGGGCATCCAGATCTTCTTCAGCGGGTTCTGGGTGAGCTCCCGTGGGTGGCTCTCCAGCACGATCTCCTCATTGTCTAACATCCTGGACCGGCCCGGTAAGTCTTTGCTGCAGTGCGAGGCGGCGGTGGGCTCTTCGATAATCTGTGTCTACAGAGGCTGCAGGGACTGGATGACTCTTATCAGCTGAGCGGCTGACGCGTTTCTACATTACCGTAATGCGTGGAGGCAGCGCGCAACGAGAAAGCGCGCGAGGACAAAACAACACGTCTCGTTTGTGCACGACCCGTCTGCTCGTGATATGTTCAACTATTAATTTAATATTGCATGTTCATTCCTGGTATTTGCTTATACTTGGTGTTTATATTTTACATACATTTTATTTATTTATTTATTCATTTTATAAAAACACACAATAATACATAGAAGAAAATAAAAAACAGACATATATAAAATGAAAGGCGGCAGAAGAAGAAAAAAAATCTTTTTTTTTCTGCCGCTTATACTCCAATAAACAATTCATATAACCAACTCATTTGATTTCCATAACTTCAACCTTCAATAAACTTCATACAACCAACTCACTTGATTTCCAAGATAAAGAACTAAATTTTTAATTTTATATTATATATATATTATACCTTCTGCATCATATACAACATTTAAATTCCAACACATTTAAATGTATAATTTTAACCGATTAAGCTTAATCAGTCTTTTGAAAGCAGCCATTGAATCATAATGTCTGATTCCAATTCATTCCATAACCCTATTCCTCGAATTAAGGTAGATCTTCCCCGTGAACTAGTCTTAAAATATGGCTTAACAAAAAGATTCATCCCCTTAAGATTATAACTACTCGTTGTTCTAACAAAATATTTTTGAATATTTGAAGGAAGTGCATTATTTTGTGCTTTATACAAAACTAAAAATATAATCAACTAAATCATAAAACTTCAGCAGTTTCATTTGATAAAACAAAATGCTTGATGGATGATGGAAATTCTTTCTGGTGATAATTCTAATAACTCTCTTCTGTAATATAAAAATAGGCATTGTAACTGATTTACACACTGTACCCCAGACGTTAACACCATAAATTAAGTGTGGCACAAATAATGTATTATACAACAAATAAAGTGCCTTATCATTTAATAAATCTTTAACTCTGTAAAATATCGCAATAGATTTGGAGAGTTTAGTTTTAACTGAACTTATATGTTGTTTCCAGGATAATTTATCATCCAAGAACCTCACTTCATTAACTCTCTGAATCTCAGATCCATCAATTAAAAAAGGTACATCAATCGATTTATTTTTATTACTAAATATCATGTAGCTAGTTTTACCAAAATTCAACGTTAATTTATTAATTTTAAACCATGTCTGAATTTTATCAAGTTCTGTCATCATCAATTTCAAGGTTTGTTCGATATTGTCACTACAAAAAAAAAGTGGTGTCATCAGCAAAAAGAATGCACTTCAGGAGTCCTGAGACCTGTACCAAATCATTTATGTATAATAGAAATAATTTTGGTCCTAGTATCGATCCCTGAGGAACTCCACATGTAATAGTGCTGAGCTCGGATTTCACCTCATCCATTTGCACAAACTGTTCCTATCACTCAAATAACTACAAACCCATTTCAAATCTATATGTTTTAAAGAATGGAGTATGTTGTCAGTGGTGGAGAAGTACTCAAACACTGTACTTAAGTCAAAGTACAAATAAACAGACAAAAATGTACTCTAGTAAAAGTAGAAGTACCATATGAATGTTTTTACTTTAAGTAAAAGTAAATAAATACTTGCTTTTAAAAATACTTATTAATGTAAAAGTACTTGCTGAATGTATTAACTAATGCAATGGTCTACCATTAAGTGTGCCTACAGGTATATTTTCTGTAATACAGTATATTAATAGTGTCGAGTCATTTTAATGAACAATGCTGAAGATAATACATGTTTTTATTGTGTTTACTCTATGACACACTTGGACTTGTGATTCTGTGCATCAGTATTTCAGGGATGCAGAGTTAAATGTCATTAAGCAAAATAAGAAAGAGGAATGATTATATATTTGAAAGTTTTTATTTAACACAGAACAAAACCAATGTGTCATTTTAACTGCAGTAAACACATTTACGGTAAGTAAAAGTTGTCTGCCTGAAAAAATGAGCATTAGACCTGACAAAGGAATAGACACTGATCATTTCAACTCCAGTTTGTTAATACTAGCCGTGTTTCCATCAAGGTTTCTTGATGCGCATTTTGAAGTATCGCATCAGAAAAGGTGAATGGAAACGGCACGATTCAAATTAACTTCCTCTAATTCACAAAAAAGTTGATACGCTCGCTTGAGGTGGTTTTTGGGTTTTTCGAAACGAGAGCTGATGCGCAAAACGAGAGATGGAAACAGATTTGCCGACTCAGTTCTGACGTAGCGAACATTCACGTCATGTGACTGATCAGCTGTTTCCGCTGTAACATCGCTAAAACTAGTTGGCATGACAGAATAAATACAACTTGCCCGATAGCAACACATTCCTGAAATATTCTCTCCATTTTGCCGAGATGTGTGGTTCGGTTCCTGTTTTCAACCGCTACTTCCTGTTTACTGTAGACGTGCGTAACGCTGACGTCTGACGTAATGCCGCTTTGCGTGGCCTGGTGGATTCGCTTCAAGCCAGTTGATGGAAACACTTCTGATTCGCATTAATTTTTATTTACATTTTTGCGAATTTTCAAAAATTCGCTCAAAATTCGAATTGAAAATAGATGGAAACACGGTTATTGTCTAGTCAACCTTGTAATGGGTCAACAGTGAACAATATTTTAACTTCCCGACACCAGTTTCGAAACGTAGACCCGAGTGTCGAGCAATTTGGAGACATCTCTTGTCTCCTAACATCCCATGAACTGACACATTTTAATATTGCAGCAATAATTTATTGTTCAAGTTCAGAACAAGTTGGTTTTCAAAGTTTTTTTGAGTCCAGTCTGGCTCTTTTGGGAGAGAGAATCTGTCCTGCTGTACTGAACACTCTTTCAATAGTGTTTCAATAATATTTTCAATAGTGTTTCAATAATGTTTCAATAGTGTTTCAATAGTGTTTCAATAGGTGTTGTGTATCTTCTGGCCGACTCTCTGCGATGGAATCCATTTTGTGCGCGTTAGTGGTGCTGTGGGTGCTCCCAGCTCAATGACGTTTATACTGGAATATATGTCATTGGTCCAGCTCTTCTTGAAGGCAAGTCTAACGTTACCTGTCCACTTTGCAGTGATTCAATGGACTAACTCTCCTCTCGACATCAGTTACTTTCAAACTAATGACAAATCAAAAAAGCTGCAATGTGAAAGTAACTTGTAACTCAACACATTATAGAAATGTAGTGTAGTAGAAAGTACAGATACTTCATGTAAAATGTAGTGGAGTAAAAGTACCCACATTTAATTCTACTTAAGTAAAGTACAGATACATGAAAAATGTACTTAAGTACAGTAACCAAGTATTTGTACTTAGTTACATCCCACCACTGTATGTTGTTCACAATAACACACACACACAAAGAAAAATCTATAAGTCATTTTAATCCAAAAGAGCCCAAATCTGAACTCGTGGAAAGGAATAATTTCACTTTATATATGAATGCATGTCAAAAAGTGCAAAAATCAACAATGTGTGTTAGTCACATGGTTTCTACTAAAGTAAATAGTTCGTGTTGTAGAGTCCTTGAAGAAAATGTTCTCGTGTGCGGTTCCAGATGCACAACCAGATGTCCCAATTTCTCAGAAAATGCCTTCAAGATGCATTACCGTAATGCCACGGAGAAAAGCGCAACGAGACGCGCTAGAAGAAAGAAGCCTTCAGTTGTTCACGTGCGACACACATGGACAGCGAATGCATCAGAGGAATTAACCAATCAGAGGAGAGCTCTGAGGCGCCGCAGCCAATCAGAGAAGAGGAGAGCTGAATGGAAGGCTTCCTTTATCCTCATGAAAACTAAAAGTCTTTGGTTTTTACACGACTCTGTCACGAGCCCACGAAGGTAAAAATCACTCGTGGCAGAAGGCCTGCAACGTCCGACACGCTTCATAACATTGAGTCAAGATGTAAACATGTTGTCCTTCCGGTACCTGCTAAAATCTGAGAAACAAACCTGTTTCTTTCTTTACACACTGCATGAAGTGTTCAAAAAAAGCTAAGGCTGGTCCTCTGTACATTCAAAAAACAAAACAATGTCCAGAGGACCAGACTTAGCTTTTTTAGATTTTTCTACCTGGATTATTGAGCATGCATCAGGGTATGTATGCATGAAGTGTTCACAAATAAAGAAAACACCTTAAAAATACACATTTTCACCAGCAGTCAAGCTGCATTCTAATTTACTAAGTTATAATGGATGTAATATAGAAATTAAACTATTTATTCACAACAATGAGCTCAAGTGGTCAAATATACTCCATTTTAATTGTTTCACAATATGAAAAGATTTCAGTATATACTGGGCATGTTGGTCAGCACATTATTTTATTACAAGTCAAATACTTTATTGTTAACAAGTTATTTTTACTAGTCAAATACTTTATTGTTAACAAGTTATTTTTACTAGCTGTTTTTATAGAATTACTAGAATCTTTATCAAACAGATTTCAAAAATAGTTTTTATCCGTCAGCCATTACTGAACTTAACAAAAACGGTTATAAGAACCGAATACTGTAAGTGCAATATAAGAGACACCTAGTGTAATATCAATCTGCTTGTGTTGCACATTTGGACCGTTTAAAATCTGTAATTAATTCCTTTTATACAGTTTATACAGTATATTGTTTTGACTTTTGCTCTGGGAAGCAAACCTTACTCAAATTTCATTGTGCAGTATGTAGGTGCAATGACAATAAAGGTCTATTCTATTTCATCAAATTAAACTGAACTCTGCATTATTTGCTCTCTCTCACAGCAAAAAACAAACAAACAATTTTTAAAAATTATTTTTAATTTTTATCAGCAATAATGTGATTTCCATTCATTAAAACCTATACTAAATTAAACCAGGAAGTACTGCACAATCCGGCTAGCAGACGTTTGTGTTCTTGCTTTGTACTCCCATTCAGATGTGGCTAAAAGGAGAAGAGCTGACTGGGATGTTAAAGGGATTGTGACATGATTTTTTTACTATTCATAAAATTGCTCAAAATATATATATTTTATCATTTAAATATGTTTGTTTTTGCAAACAAAATGATAAATCACTTTAATTTTGCTTTAAAAGTGATTTTGAACTTCAAGCCGTGTTTAATCATGGGAAATCCGATTACACTCGAACGCACCATATGTGATGTCACACTGGGCAGAGGGCTGTGGTGTCTTTAATAGCGGACAATTTAAAACTGGACGAATTTAGCAATCTATGTGAAGATTTGAGCTATTTGTCTTCATTTTGGGAAGCAGAAAATTGTTTGGGTGATGGAACAAGAAACAACAGGATCTAATTTAGGTCTGATTCTGTATCAGACTTCCTTCATGTCGAGCTGCTCATACCTGCGCACTGTGACAAGCCCAGAGCTCTGCCCGGTGTGACATCACAGATGGTGCGTTCGCGTGTAATGGGATTTCCCATGATTAAACACGGCTTGAAGTTCAAAATCACTTTTAAAGCAAAATTAAAGTGATTTATCATTTTGTTTGCAAAAACAAACATATTTAAATGATAAAATATATATATTTTGAGCAATTTTATGAATAGTAAAAAAATCATGTCACAATCCCTTTAATGAAAACATCCTGTCCTGCTTTGTTTTTTGTTCTCAACCTTCACACACACACACAAAAAAAAATTATGTAATGCTGTGGTTGTGACACTATAGGGCACTGTGCACACACATTTTAAAGCCCACAGATTTCAGCTCAGTGAACAAGTCAGGTAAACAGGAAAAATAACTATTCAGTCTGGTAGCAGCCTTTACAAGTAGTTCAGCGTATTAATGATAAGATTAAGGTCAGGAGCCCTAAGAGTGTCAGTAGGACCAGTAATCCAGTCAGTAAGACACTACCGTTAAGATGTCTTACAATAATCCCATAAATACATTCGTTTCATTTTCTACACAAGTAAACTGTTACACTCTGACGCATGCAGGGAAGTTTTAAAATTCTTACAGTGTCCAATGATTTTGGACATGTTTTAATTGAAATTACCTGTAGTTCATTTCACATCTAAACAATAAAAAATAACAATAAACAATAGCTTTGCCTGCTTCCTCACAGCATCTTAAACTGAATTTATGGTGGATGTGACAAAAGGTACCAAAGATTAGAAGCCACACAGAAAGGATAGAAAGATAATCTGGCCTTTTTTTCTGTAAGGTGATGTCATTTTCTATTACACCATACTATTAAACTCAAACAAGTTAGTTTAAAAAAAATTGGGCATTCTGCATGCAGCTTTCTTTTCTTCTCGTGGCCTTTATTAGTAGATACAGTCAAGAATTTAAAAGGCTTAGCATTCCATAAAGAAATGCATATCGCCCGTAGCTTTTCATGCCAGAGTTTAGACCTAAGATCATCATGAGAAAGGATGCTCTGGTCAAAACTTGATCTCACGCAATATTTTGACATCTTGGGAGATGTGTTAGCACTTAGGATATGTGTTGAGGATGAGTATAGCTACTAGCAAACCAAACTTTAGCTCAGTTTCTGTATAATTCACTGAGCTCGAGTCATTTTTGTGTTGGCTAAAGTCGATTAGTTGTGGTGACCATTTTGAATTGGGTTAACTCCAAAAGTTAATCAGTTGTAGTTGTGCACTCAGTGGTAAGTTTCTGAAAGTTTCATTAAAATATGTCCACGGGGGTCGCGGCTATGGCGCAGGGGTTAAGAGCGCGGCCCATGTTTGAGGCTAGTCCTCGCTGTGGTGTCGCGGGTTCACATCCCGGTCCCGACGACCTTTCCACAATGTCTCCCCCTCTCTTGCCCCGTTTCACCCTCCATCCTCTACAACAAAAATGGGCCACTAGAGCCGAAAGACGCAAAAAAATAAAAAAAATAATATGTCCACGGGATATTTTGCTAACAGAAAGAGGAGTCTAGAATAGTTAAAAGGCAACGTTTCAAAAACAGATCTTGTGCAATCAGTTAATGCTCAGAGCACGAGTTCCGGATGACTCTCTGCCACTAACATACACAATTTCAGTTTAATATCTGAAAAATTGGCGAAGTTAGAGCTGTTGTTGCGTTCGCTAAGATTGCCTAGTCGTGGCGGCCATCTTTAATGTGGTTGACTTCAAACGTTAATCAACTGAAGAGATGTGCATGCAATGTTAAGTTTCTGAAAGCTTCAATAAAATCTGTACTGTAGTTATCGGTATAAAGTTTGTGCTGCTGAGTTGTTCGACATATCGTTTTTGTACTTAGTGGATTTTTTTATTCATATCTTAGATCTTATTACCATTTTTCTTTACACTTTATACTTTTTGTTGGATGTAACTGGGACCCTGTGTATACAATTTTGTTCCACCACATGTGGTGCGAACGACAAATAAAGAAACTTTGATTTTTCAAATGGTACAGGCAAACATACACACACAGACATGGGCCAAAACATTATCGCCCCAACTTCTCCTTTGCGGGCAGGCAATAACAAAACAGCAAAGAGAGACACACGGTGGATGTGATGAAGCACAGCACCTTGTGTCTCCTGCAGGTTAGTGAGTTGAACTTTTACAGCTTGAAGAGTTTCAGCAAGTGCTGCACAAGCTGCTCAACCAGTTGAGCCGTCCATTACTGCAGGGCTCGTCTCCTCTGACCTCTCATTTCTCTAACATGATTCACACTTGTTAAGTGATAAGTATTTCTCCTTTGGTCCTTTGTTTTGAAATTGTCTTTGTGTTTTAAAATTGAAATGAATAAATAAATAAATTAATTAATAAAATGCATTTTGTAGAGCCGTAACAATAACACTTCTCATCACATGTGGAAGAAAACGAAACAGACTAGGTAATCTGATGTGAGCTCAAGTTGTTTAAATCAGTTCGTTTCAGTTTATTTATATAGCGCCAAGTCACAACAGAAGTCATCTCAGGGCACTGAACAGAAACATTCATATATAAAAATAATGATTTAACATTATTTATCTGAGGAGCAGACTGCTTGGAGTTTAACTTCATCGCAGACTCTCATCTTAAGCAAACATAAAGGCGACTGTGGAAAGGAAAAACCCATGAGGAAGAAGCCTTTAGCAGAACCAGACGCAGGACAAGCGGCCATCTGCTTCGACCGGCTGGGTTTGAGAGGAACAGGAAGGAGGAACAGATACACAATGGCAGGTTGAGAATCCCATGTTAAGATAGAAATACTGTAGTATCAAATGAAAACTAATTTTAACAATTCATTTTAAGAAATGAGGTCAATTCGTCCTCCAGTAGTCTATAGCAGCATAACAAGCCAACCCTAACTATAGGATTTATCAAAAAGTAAAGTTTATTTATAGAGCGCCTATCACAGACATAAAATCACAAAGCGCTGTACAATAAAAATCAACGCTAAAATATACAAAGGATAAAACAATCATACGAAATACAAAAAGCACAATAAGAGGAGAATGTGTGTTTTCAGTTGCTTTCATTAATTTTCCAAATTTTCCAATTTTAGTTGCTTTAATTATAATTTTTTTAAGGAATTTTCATTAATTTATCATTTTGTTTGCAAAAACGAACATAGTTGAATGATAAAAGATATATATGTTGAGCCATTTTATGAAGAAAAAAACCCTCAATAGATCCAGCAAAACGAAGCTGCAGGGGCAAACTGTTCCACAGCCTGGGGGGGCACTGGCTGAAAGGCCCCGTCCCCTTTAGTTTTCAGCCGCGCACGTGGAACATCAAGGAGGTTCGGTGACTGGCAACGAAGGCCACGAGTAGCAGAGTATTTAGTTAAAAGCTGACAGAGATACACAGGAGCCTGGCCATTTAAAGCTCTGTATGTGAGCACAAGAACTTTAAAACATTCTAAACTCCACTGGGAGCCAGTGTACAGTAGTGAATATAGAACCGGAGTGATGTGGCAGTATTTGCTGGATTTGGTGAGAAGTCTGGCAGCTGTGTTCTGTATCACTTGTAGACGTGAAAGAGAAGACTTGTCCAGGCAGGTTAAAGGGCATAACGATAAGTCTTAAAGATGGGGTGACATGTTTGAACTTTTCATAAAATGGCTCAACATATATATCTTTTATCATTCAACTATGTTCGTTTTTGCAAACAAAATGATAAATTAATGAAAATTCCTTTCAAAGAGAGTTTAAAATTAAAAGCCGCGTTTCTCTCTGAAAAATCCGACTACACGCGAATGCAACATTTGTGACGTAGGAAGCAGGACCGTCAGTCTGCGTCTGCCATTAATGCATATTCATTCTCATCCAGATCACCTTTTTTTTTGGTATAACTTGAAAAATGCGTGCCGCCGCTTTGGCGTGGGAGATAAGCGTGCGGCACATGTTCTGAGGCTGGGCCTCTCTGCAGGCGTCGCGGGTTCGCGTCCCAGACCCGACGAGCTTCTTTCTGCAGTGTCTCTCCCCTCTCTACCCGTTTCGCTCTCTCCCTCTACAATAAAGGCCACTAGAGCCCCTCCCCAAAAAAGTACAAAAAAAAAAAAAAACTTGAAAAATGTCGGTTATGTTGCATTTGGGTGTTCTAATATCATCAGTGAACAAGTGAACCTTTTCACTTTCTCAAAAGATGCAAGGCCTTCGTCAAAAATGGAATAAATAAAGCTGCCCCACTCAGACTGAGCTCCCTGTTTCCTGAATAGGTAAGAGTCAAAATAAATACGGGTGCAGACCTAAATAGCCTATATGCCACGGGCTTCCGTTCCAGCACCTCCGCAGGCATTACACAGACGGCGCACTTCCGGTTAGCGGGAAAGACACGAACATAAATGACTAAATACAATTAATAAAACATCGGCATACACACCAATAACAACTCTATACACATATAAAACCATATAAAATTATGGCGACGTTCCCCCTACGGATAGCCGCGATAAATGTTCGCCGAAACCCCCCCGCGGAACAGCTGTTCCCACCGGTGGGCGGACACAACGGTACTCACGTGTAGTGCCGGTAGCGCGCGGCCGCTTCCCGTTTCGGCTCGTTGTCATGGTTTGCTACTAGGAGCTAACGCTAGCAACAACGGAGGTGGATGGGAACCGGAAGTGGCGGGTAGGTGTTGCATTTTGCCGGAAGTACGTCACGCCCCCCCCGTGGCATATAGGCTATTAGAACCTGCTGTTTCTTCTCATCTAACTTCCTGCTTCCCAAACTGAAGACAAATCGCTCAAATCTGAACTTAGATTGATAATTTTGTTGTTTTATTTCTTGTTTGCCATGAATATTTATATGGGGCGTTCTAAAGACTTCTCGCAACGTCACATATGTTGCATTCCTGTGTAGTCTGATTTTTCAGAGAGAAACGCGGTCTTTAATTTTAAACTCACTTTGAAAGGAATTTTCATTAATTTATCATTTTGTTTGCAAAAACGAACATAGTTGAATGATAAAAGATATATATGTTGAGCCATTTTATGAAAAGTTCAAACATGATGTCACCACATCTTTAAGCCCAGTCTTAAAACTGGACAATGTGTCAGCCTCATGGACAGAAACTGGAAGTTGGTTCCACAAGAGAGGAGCCTGAAAACTGAAAGATCTTTCTCCCATTCTGCTTTTAGAAACTCTAGGAACCACACGTAAACCTGCAGTCTGAGAGTGAAGTGCTCCATTTGGAAAACATGGAACAATAAGATCTGTAAAATAAGATGGAGCTAGGTTGTTGAGGGCTTTGTAGGTTAGAAGTAAGATTTTGAATTCAATTCTGGATTTGAGCCAATGGAGAGAAGCTAAAACTGGAGAGATATGATCTCTCCTACTCCAGTTAAGACTGGCAGCAGCATTTTGGATCAACTGAGGAGTTTAGAAATAATTTAACATCTACAAAACATGGTTATATAATGACAACTCTAATAAAATTCTTATCATATTCCAGCTGGATATTGTGTCCGTTTTGAAGATAGAAAAATATTATTATTTTCAAGTCTGTTCTGGAAAATGTATATACGTGTATATATTATCATATTTATTATCTTACTTAACTCATGAGTAGATGCTGTTTAGATTTACATTTATTAGAGCAAAATATCAAAACTTAAATTACTACAATCGTTAATTTGGTGCATGGATCGTCTCTTACTATTAAAAAAAAGTCAACCTATGCCATTTTTTTCCTCTTTATTTATTTTAATTTATGTAATCGTACCAACACAAAACAACAATGTTGACCTAGATTTGGTTTAGGTTAGCGCACACCGTTTTTTTTATTTTTCTTTCCAATTATCAGGAACTAACAAACAGGATTTTTGTTGTTGTTCTGAACAATAACAGACTGATTAGCTCTACTGCAAGCTGTTTTTACTTCACAAGGACAGGAAGAGGAAAATAAACGGAAGCACGTCCACAAATGCTTTCTAAGAAATCCCGTCAGAATGACAGTCTTATTTAGGAACACATACAAGTTTTATTCTTCCAAAGTAATAACAGGCTAAAATGATGTTTGCCATTTCCAGTACTGTATTTCTAACCCTGCAGACCATATATCAAAAGAAGATCAGCAAATCTGCACAACCATTCATTGTTTACATCATTTTGTTGACAAATGATGTCAATATTATCAGTGAATAGCAAATATAGTAGCATTTATTCATGACTGTTAATTTATTCATTCAGCTCAGTATGGTTTGGATGCCTTAGGAGGGAACATAAATGTAGTCCGAGCCAGAATGAGCAACATTAATTCTTTTTATCATACTAAAACCTTACATTTTCAAGGCCAAACATGTTAAAGACACCAATGCTCGCACATGCAGAGCTGCAGCTCCCTCAGTGGACTGTGTCCCACAGTCACTGCAGAGGCACCGCACACGGCCTTTTTAATGTGATTCTGAGCAAGCGGGTGAACTTTCCCCCAGATAAAGCAGACGCAGGGAGGGAGGGTGGCGAGGCGAGAACGCAAGCAGTTCTGTGAACAGGGACTAGAGGGAGTGACTGTTTGGAACAGACAGGCACAGAAATAAACAGACAAAAATAAAGAATACGGAGCAGAAAAGGAAGACGGTGAGACATTAGAAGTGTTGAGACATGGCGGTCCTGATCCTGCAGGAGGAATGGCTATTGTTGACTGACTGTATAATAATATGGAGGGCGCGCTGCATCTTTTCGAGTATAATCACCACAGCTCCAAAATGTCCAAATATGTGAGCTATTCTGAAATGAAACAGCTGGTCATTCCCCCCGACCCCATCTCTGTTAAAATGAACTGATCTTTTGTTTTCATGTTCTTGAGCTGTGCGGGCTGACTTAAAGAGCACATCTTGGAAACACAGCCTGAGCCCTGTTCATCCCTCATAATACATCTGCTACAACAGTTTGGACTGCAGATGTCTAAATCCCAGTGAGTGACCACACTTCAGTCTGTTCCTCCGTGCACGGCTTGTAAACCTGACAGCACAACAATGCAAACTGGCCTGCCAGACCTGTGACTCAAAAACAATTGCATAATAACAAAATGTTCCTGTGAAAATAAAAAGCCACTGGGCCATCATATTAGCCCTTAATAAGGCTCAGTGGTGTGCGCAGACACTTGGGAACCTTCACCAGGAATAAAGACAGTGGGCTGGTCTTAAAACATGCAAAGGTAAATACCCTGATGCATGCTCAATAATCCAGGTAGAAAAATCTAAAAAAAAGCCAAGTCTGATCCTCTGGACATTCAAAAAACAAAACAAAACAAAGGTTTTGTTTTGTTTTTTGAATGTCCAGAGGATCAGACTTACTTTTTTAGATGGAAAGATAAACGCAGAGAGTCTGATACACTGGATCAGCTTTGGACCTCACTTTACCACTTATTAAATCTGCTCTCCATCTGTCCCATCCACTGCTACCACACACAGCACGCGCTAACATCTGTGATTCAACTCATAATCATACTTTAAACACAAAACAATTAAATAAAGCTTATTGAGAACAAACATAGATAATCAAACTTTAGAACCGGACTGTGCTGAGTTTTGGTAACATCTCATGTGTGCCCTGATGCATGCTCAATAATCCAGGTAGAAACATAAAGTCTGGTCCTCTGGACATTCAAAAAACAAAATCTGCTCTGATTTGTCTGGTTTGTTTTTTTGAATGTTCAGAGGACCAGACTTAGCTTTTTTTTTAGATCTCATGTATGCTTAAAAAAAGTTTTAGTAATCTCTAATAATCATTAATTAAAAAGAAGAAGAAAAGTAATTGTTATTTTGAGTCCATTTCAATTTGTTCTCTGGTGCGTTCGAGAAGCTCTGACACATACCATGTCATGCTATTTTTGGAAACAGTTCACAGTTCTTTGACCTTTTTCCTCTTCTCCTGTAGCTGCAGCCAGGCTGAGCAGCTGATAAAGTCGTTTTCTTACCAACAAGTTGTATTTTCAATACATGAATCACGGAACAACCGCACCGAAGTCCTTTCACGGCCGTGAGTTCCCGTGTGTCCCGCCTTTCCCGCTGTCAGTGAAGGCAGCCTACGTGACATTGACTTGTTTACTTCCCTCGCGCCGCCTCGCTAACAACACAGCTACACAACACCGACTCGGAGGGGCGTCAAAACAAACCAAGAGCGGGGAAAGTGTACACGGAGCTCGGGTTCGGTTCCTACCGGGTCTGTGCTGCGGGTTTCTCGGGCGGCAGGAGCCCCTCATGGTCTCGCTTTAAAGCCGCTTCCTCCTCCGTCTTGTCAGCGTGGAGACGAGTGTGAGGAGGAGGAGGGAGGAGGAAGAGGATGCACCTAGCAGCAGCAATGAATGAAGTGGGTGTGCGCGTGCTGGGAGCGACGCTCTCTCACTACTGTATTGAGTTTACACGGGCGCGTGCACGTTCATCTTCATACTTTGTTTTTTCTCCCATTACAGAATGGTTTCGATATTGGTAAAGGAACGGTTTTGTCCCAAAACAGCACCCGTACTTTTTGCTCTTCAAATAAAATAGACCCAGAAAAACATAATCACTGGATTTAAAAAAAAAGTTGAATACAGAAACAACTGGACTTTATTAAATATTAAATAAATTATTAATTATTAAATGATTAATTATTAAATAAAGTCCAGTTGTTTCTGTATTGAACGTTTTTTTTTATTTCATCATGTCCTGGATGACTGAGAATCTTCACCAGCATAATCACTGGATTGTTTTCAGTCAGTCCCTGTGACACTATAATAATAATAATAATAATAATGAATTCCATTTATAATGCACTTTTCATTAATAAAAATCTCAAAGTGCTACAAAGTGTAACAAAGCAAAGATCAAAATAAAACAAGTGATAAAATCAAATAAAATCAATAATAATATCGACTAAGATCAAAGATAAAATCATGTGGATGCAGATTAGGCTTGCTTAAAAAATAAATAAAATAAAACAAGTGATAAAATCAAGTAAAATCAATAATGATATCAGCTAAGATCAAAGATAAAATCATGTGGAGGCAGAATAGGCTTGCTTAAAAAGAAAGGTCTTTATGCTGCTTTTAAAGTCAACCAGTGACTGTGGAGCTCTCAGGTCATCAGGGAGGGAGTTCCACAGGCGGGGGGCAGCCACACAGAATGCTCGGTCTCCCATGGTCCTCAATTTGGTCCGAGGAATATGAAGGAAATTACTGTTCTGTGATCGTAGAGACCGGGTGGATGAATATGGTGCAAGAATGTCCTTTAGATAGTCAGGTGAAGTGCCGTGCAAGCATTGATGGGTAATGAGAGCAGTTTTGTACTGAATTCTGTAGGTGACAGGAAGCCAATGGAGGTTATGGAGAATGGGTGTA
>JBBPBX010001120.1:13720-49705 GCA_038048925.1 Garcialebias charrua | reverse complement strand
ACCACACTACATTGCTATAATGTGTTGAGTTACAAGTTACATTCATGTTGCAGCTTTTAGATTTGTCGTTAGTTTGAAAGTAACTGATGTCGAGAGAGGAGTTGGTCCATTGAATCACTGCGAAGTGGACAGGTAACATTAGACCCACCTTCAAGAAGAGCTGGACCAATGATGTATATTCTAGTATACACGTCAGTGAGCTGGGAGCACCCACAACACCACTAATGCCCCTTTTCCACCGGTCGGCTCGGGTCGGATGTTACGTCATATGTGCGTCGCAGAGACCCCCTTTCATCCTTTTCCACCGGATATTTCGAGCGGAGCCGCGCGAGATTTCCTGAGATTTTCGGGCTGCTTTCAGAGGGGTACTGAAGCGAGCTCACCCGCTCCGGAAGTAGGAAGGAGGAGACGAGAGCTGTTTTTACGGAAGCGAGGGACGCGATCACTGCAGGACTTTTACATGAATAACACGGTAAAAACAATTGTTATTTTTTAAATTTATAGCAAAGATGGGTCTTCAGCTGAACGTGTCCTTAATAAAATCACGTACTGCTCAAAACTGCACGATTTTAAAAAGTAGTTTCGCCACGAGTAACACGCGGCGCGCGGGCGGCTTTATGTCTTTAAATGTAGCTCAATGAACAGATATAAAATATATTTCATAGCTGACTTTAATAGTACGAGGGCTCCTGAGCTTAACCACGCTTTAATATTGTCACGTATGGTCAAATGTGCTGCATTTAAAGTAGTTTCGCTTTGACTTTTTCCAAAACCTGTGTTTGCACAACGAAAATAAATTATAAAAATTCGAATTTTATTTCAAATAACTCCAACAGGATACATTTCGTGTATGAATATGTTGTGATCACACTAGATTTTTTTGAAAAATATCAGCTATGTGGTTTTTGATAGAAATGATAATATGTGATACAAAGTAGAAAATACTGGACGTAGGTTGACACATTTATGTCTATAAAACATTGAATTTTATTTCAAATAACTCCAACAGGATACATTTCGTGTATGAATATGTTGTGATCACACTAGATTTTTTTGAAAAATATCAGCTATGTGGTTTTTGATAGAAATGATAATATGTGATACAAAGTAGAAAATACTGGACGTAGGTTGACACATTTATGTCTATAAAACATTGAATTTTATTTCAAATAACTCCAACAGGATACATTTCGTGTATGAATATGTTGTGATCACACTAGATTTTTTTGAAAAATATCAGCTATGTGGTTTTTGATAGAAATGATAATATGTGATACAAAGTAGAAAATACTGGACGTAGGTTGACACATTTATGTCTATAAAACATTGAATTTTATTTCAAATAACTCCAACAGGATACATTTCGTATATGAACATGTTGTGATCACACTAGATTTTTTTGAAAAATATCAGCTATGTGGTTTTTGATAGAATTGATAATATGTGATACAAAGTCTTTATTGTGTTCTTCTTCTAGTGGTGGCTAGTACTGTAGTAAATAGCTTGAGGAACACTACTGCCACCATGTGGTAAGACGAGTAGGATTCTGGACACACCCAAAATGGATTCCACTGTGGAGAGTCAGCAGAAGCAACACAACACCCATGGCCTTATTGAAATATTATTGAAAGAGTAATGAAATATTATTGAAATACTGTTCAGTACAGCAGGACAGATTCTCTCTCCCAAAAGAGCCAGACTGGACTCAAAAAACTTTGAAAACCAACTTCTTCTGAATTTGAACAATAAATTCTTGCTGCAATATTAAAATGTGTCAGTTCATGGGATGTTAGGAGACAAGAGATGGCTCGACAGTCTACGTTTCAAAAATGGTGTCAGGAAGTTAAAATTTTGTTCACTATTGACCCATTACAGTACATGGTTGACTAGACAGTATTTTAACTAGAGTTGATGACAAACTGCAGTTGAAATGATCAGAGCTTGTTCCTTTGTTAGGTCTAATGCTCCTTTTTTCAGGCAGACAA
The DNA here is from genome assembly GCA_038048925.1 of Garcialebias charrua. Classification (NCBI taxonomy): domain Eukaryota; kingdom Metazoa; phylum Chordata; class Actinopteri; order Cyprinodontiformes; family Rivulidae; genus Garcialebias; species Garcialebias charrua. Next base: position 47,720 of record JBBPBX010001120.1, on the reverse strand, counting down.
CTTTTACTTAAATGTTTTTACTGCAGTTAAAATTACACATTGGTTTTACTTTGTGTTAAATAAAAACTTTCAAAGGTATAATCATTCCTCTTTCTTATTTTGCTTAATGACATTTAACTCTGGATGTCCTCCCCGAAATTCTGACGCACAGAATCACAAGTCCAAGTGTGAACTGTGTCACAGAGTAAACACAATAAAAACATGCATTATCTGCAGCATTGTTCGTTAAAATGGCTCAACACTATTAAATTGATTAAAGAAAATAAACATACAGTAGGCACACTTGATATTGTAGGCATTGCACTAGCCTTGCCCCTCCTTATCTATCTGACCTCCTACAAATCTCCATCCCATCACGCTCTCTCAGATCCTCCTCTTCGCTACATCTCCATGTACCCTCTGCCCGCCTCTCCACCATGGGGAGCAGGGCCTTCACCTGCTCTGCCCCTCACCTCTGGAACGCTCTACCGCCAGACCTTCGAAACACCACCTCCCTTTCTCTGTTCAAGACAGCCCTGAAAACACATCTCTTTAGACTAGCTTATCATTAACTTTACTAAATGTATTTTTATTATTTTGCATTTTATAATCTTTATGTATTTTATATTTCAATTTGTCACTGATAATGTTTGAACTGTATTGGTTTGTTAAGTGTCCTTATGTAACTTTCTGTAGAGCGCAGCACTTAGAAATATTTTCAACAGGGAAAAGCATTCTGCTCCCTCCCCCTCAGAGCCATATATGGCTCTGCTCCCCCGTGGTCTGCTGAACTTGAGATCAGCTCCGCCTCCACTGCATGTCCTCTCGGAGCCGCTGCGATATTCTGTGTTTATATGTTAATAAAACGTTCTAATAAAATAAAACCATGGAGCGCTGGTCCAGCACACCAGAAGACCAGGAAATTTGCAGAGCCTCGGGCAGCCACGTTGAACCAGATTTTGATTTGATTTGATTTGATTTGATGTGATTTGATGTTTATTCATTCATTTTAAAAGAACTATACAATACAGTTACATCAGATACAAGTAGGATAAAATGAAGGGAGCAGAAAGAAGATGAAATCTTATTATATCTGCCCCTTATTTCACAGTTTGTTCAACCAATGATAACCTTCAAACTACATCACAGAATGAATAATTCTACTTAATTTTTCTAACTGTAATACACAAACTACATCACAAAATGAATAATTCTACTTAATTTTCCTAACTGTAATACACAAACTAGATCACAAAATGAATAATTCTACTTAATTTTCTAACTGTAATACACAAACTACATCACAAAATGAATAATTCTACTTAATTTTTCTAACTGTAATACACAAACTACATCACAAAATGAATAATTCTACTTAATTTTTCTAACTGTAATACACAAACTACGTCACAAAATGAATAACTCTACTTAATTTTTCTAACTGTAATACACAAACGCACTAAGCTACATCATAAGTACAACATAAGTGTAATACACAAACACACTAAGTTACATCATATATAGTTTTTGAGCAAGTCCTTTTTGACCTTTTTCTTAAATGTATACATTGATTTTGCATTTTTAACATCACTCTCCAGAGCATTCCACAATCGAACTCCCTGAATTGAGGTAGACCGTCCCTTTAAGCTGGTTCTGAATTGTGGTTTGATGAATATCTCTGTCCCTTTGAGATTGTAACTTTGTCTTTTTATAAAATTTCTTTGGATATTTAAAGGTAATGTGTTATTATGAGCCCTATACATAACTGATAAAATACTATATTCTACCAATTCCTGGAATTTCAATAATTTAGCTGAAGAAACAAGGTGTTTGATGGGTGACTGAAATGTTTTCTGGTGATTACTCTTACAGCTCTCTTTTGTAAAATAAAAACAGGCTTTGTAATTGTTTTGCACGCTTTTCCCCAAACCTCAATACAATAGACAAGAAAGTTCATTCTCAATAGTCCAGGTATCAAATCCGCTCATTCTCAATCAGTTCATCTGGACAGTTTCTTTTTAGTAGAAACGTTTCACCCTCACTCCAGAGGGCTTCGTCAGTCAGAGTAGTCCCAAGCACACTGAAGTTACCCCACCAAGTAAACAACTTAAGTGGACCAACCAGTTTGCTGTAGCCAAGATGGTTTCTGGGGGCTGTCCTGTCCCTCGTCAACTCCTCCCAGGCAGGCAGACATGTCCAAAGTGGTTCAATACAATAGATTAAATGTGGAGCAATGATTGTGTTATACAACATATGCAGAGCTTTATCAATAAAAAAAATCCCTGACTTTATACAGTACTGCAATTGATCTAGCTATTTTTGTTTTAATGGAATTTACATGATGTTTCCATGTCAGTTTGTCATCAATGATAACACCCAGAAACTTCACTTCACTCACTTTACAGATCACAACATCTTCAATTTCAAATGGATCGTCATCAACAATTCTCTTTTTGTTACTGAATATCATGTAATTAGTTTTATCTAAATTCAAAGATAATTTGTTTAATTTAAACCAAGTTTGTATTTTTATAAATTCTGTTTTCATCATATCCAAAATCTGTTTTATGTCTTTACCCGAACAGAAAAATGTGGTGTCATCGGCAAAAAGAACACATTTAAGAAGTCCTGACACATTTACCAAGTCATTCACATATAAAATAAATAACTTTGGTCCAAGCACAGAGCCCTGAGGAACTCCACAATTGATATCACGGAGGTCAGATCTAACATCATTTATTTGCACAAACTGTTTCCTATCTTTCAAATAGCTAGATACCCACTGTAATGCTGGTCCTCTAATACCATATTTATTTAGTTTTTCAAGGAGAATGGTGTGGTCAATGGTATCAAATGCTTTTTTTAGATCAACAAAAACACTAACACAGTACTGTTTATGATCGACAGCATTAGTTATTTGTTCCATTAAATCCATGAGAGCCATTGAAGTAGAGTTTTTTTTCTCTAAACCCATACTGACTGCTACTTAAAATATTTTGTTTATCAATAAATTGAGGGACTGAGAGAAACGCAATTTCGGTCCTGTGTATGTCCTGTACATATTGCAGTTCTGACAATAAAGTTGACTTTGACTTTGACTTTGATCCAATCTGGTCACAAATAGTTTTTCTAGAATTTTTGAGAACTGTGGTAATAAGGATATTGGCCTATAATTATTGAATACACATTTATCACCATTTTTAAAAAGAGGAATTACCTTTGCTACTTTCATGTTATCTGGAAATATTCCTGTTGAAAAAGATAAATTGCATATATATGTAAACGGTTCAATAACATAACTCATTATTTCTTTTACGAACATCATATCCATGTCCACCCAGTCTTTTGATCTCTTGTCTGAGAGATTTTTTACCATTTTCATAATTTCCTCTTTGTTAGTTCCATTAAGAAAAATACTGTTGGTGCAACTTTTAATTGAATGACACACCTTATTATCTACTTTTGGTATTTTAGCTGCAAGGCTTGATCCAATATTTACAAAATATTGATTAAATTCATTTACGATATCATTCTCATCATGTATTTCTTTGTCATCTTTCACAAAATATTTTGCAATGTTCGTTTTCGCTTTATGACTTTTTAGAACATCATTTATTACTCGCCATGTTGTTTTAGTGTCACCATTGCTCTTGTTTAATAAATCACTATAGTATTCTTTCTTGCATTTTCTTATAATCATTACCAATTTATTTTTATATTTTTTATATTTTTCTTCAGCTTGTTGTGTTCTCGTTTTTAAGAAACATGAATACAAGTAATTTTTTTTACAAGCATTTCTCAACCCTTTAGTCATCCAAGGTTGGTCAACAATATTTCTTTTTCTACGATTTCTTTGCACACAATTCTTTTCATACAGAGCTTCTAAAATATTCATAAATTCATCATATGATCTGTTAACATCATCAATATACACGTCCTTCCAGTTTTGCTTCTGTAAATCATTTTTTAATTGATCCATAGCTTTTTTTGATGTGTTTATTATTTTTTTCTTAATTGTAACTTCTTTTGTAATGTTTTGATCATTTCTGTAGATAGTGAAAACTGGTAAATGATCACTTAAATCAGTTGTTAAGATACCACCTGTCACATCCCCATTTGTTATATTTGTGAAAATGTTGTCAATTATCGTAGCACTATGAGTTGTAATTCTTGTTGGTTTTGATATTAACGGATAAAGATTTAAACTATACATTGAATTTAGAAATGTGCTGATGTTATTTGAATCTGTTTTATTTCCCAGGTCAATATTAAAGTCTCCACACAAGAAAACTTTTTTATTTAAACTCTTTTCCAATAGTTGTATGATTTTATCGGTGAATATTTCTATATTTGATCCTGGTGATCGATATACACAACTTATGGATATGTTTTTAGCATTTTCGTTTAATATTTCTATTGTTATTATTTCCATAAGATTGTCAACAATTATTGACATTTCATTAATTATTCTACACTTTATTTCATTTTTGACAAATAGAGCTACTCCACCACCTTTTTTATTGTTTCTGTTTAAATGATATAATTCATATCCTTCGATGTGAACATTATTTTTGTTTTCATCATTAAGCCATGTCTCTGACAGTGCTATTAATGTAAAAGTTCTGTTTAACTGTTTTAAATAATCTGTTATTTTGGATATATTTGCATTTATACTTCTACTATTGATGTGAATAATAGAGAGATCTCCATTTGTTATATTGATGTCATTAAACTTTTCTTCATTATAGTATTCACAGTCTTTTATAGCAGGATAAAAGTTTGCATCAACCACATCTTCAACATTGTATATTTTAAATTCTGAGTCTTCGTTTGTTGTTGTCATGTTTTAATGTATTTGTTTGTTTGTTCATTTTTGTCAATTTTTGTGTATGAACATGTGATAGTGATTGGTGATTTGTCATTTTTGAGCTCATCAAAATGTGTCTAAGTCTTTCAGATCTTTTATTATTTTAGCTTGAGAATTTTCATGTACTTTGATCCATATGTTTCCGTTTCTTGTCCAAGTTTTTTTTTTCTTCCTTTTTCAACAACCTTGCTGCATGTGCAATGTTTGCGTTTTTTTTAGTTAGGTGTTCGTTCATGTAGACATTAGTGTTTGTGAGTTTCTTTGACTGCATCATTACCCTGTTTCTTTGATTCCTTCCAATGAATCTGACGACTACTGATGGTTTAAGTTTGTTAGCTCTATTGGGCAGTGTGTAACAGGTATTTTAATTAGCTCGTGACAAATTAATTTCCTCATTAATTGCAGTCAGCAGAGGAAGCGGTGCAGAGCGGCGGAGAAAGCGATCATTTGACTTTTGGAAAAAGAAAAAGTCAATATCAGGGATGAAGAAGGGGAATTTAATACATTTGTGTCACATACAAAACAGTCATGCATCCAATCCTTTGAACGAGAACGGGTGCAGCGCTGGGACAGGTGGGGGCGTGGGTTGGGGCGTGAGAAGCTCTGTTGAGGACAACTGATGTTAGACAAAGTAATCTCTGAAAAAAACTATAGTCCCCTTGCTTCTCTATCAGCATTTATAAAAACACTAAAAACACAGAGTGACCCGCCGTTAACCAGCCAATAAAAACAGAGTTTGTAACCAGCCAATAAAAACAGAGCTTGAATTTGAATCAGCCAATAAAAACAGAGCTTGAATTTGAATTTCAGCAGAGCAAGGTGGAGTGAGGGGGAGGGATCAGAATGCTTTGCCTGTTGAAAATATTTCTAAGTTCTGGCTCTACAGAAAAGTAGGCAAAAAGGTGCGACTTATACGCCGGAGAACACGGTACACATAGCACCTTTAAGTGTCCTTGGGTGTCCTGGAAGGCGCTTTTAAATAAAATGATGATGATTATTATTATTATTAATACTTTCAGCAAGTACTTTTACCTTAATACTTTAAGTATTTTTAAAAGCATACTTTCTTTTACTTAAAGGAGATCACAGATAGGTTTTTAAATTTTTTATGGTATGTCTTTGGGCTATCCAGACAATGTTCATTCAATTTAATACACAAAATAATTCTTAGATAATCAATTATACCCTTTTTAATTCTGCCATTTTTAACTTTCGTTTTGAACGACTGGTTTATGATAATGAGCTCTCATGGTCACGCCCTTCAAAGATCTGTTTACATTTACTCCGCCCTCTGTAAGAGCCAGTATCTCTAATCTGTTGTTGTTTTAAAATTAGCTCTTTTTTTATTACTCATTTGACTTACTGTTAGTGCTAGCTTAAGATAACTTACCGAAAGCCGTCTGCGCGCGCCGCCATGAGCTGCTCCTTTTAGCCCGAATCCGATGCTAAAAATAGCTTGTTCCTCCTCCGCCCTTTTATGTCCGCTCGTTGCATGCGGCGCTTTTGGGAGCGATCTCTGCTTCAGTCCAGACATACACAAAGTTCACTGAGTGTCTCCAGTTAATTTATCCGTATGAGGCAACCTCTGACCAGCCAGCCAGCTCCCAGCCGCAGATGGTCTCTTCGCCGGCGGTCTGCTCGTTGCAGCTCCCAGCCAGCTCCCAGCCGCAGATGGTCTCTTCGCCGGCGGTCTGCTCGTTTTCCGTCTGCCGGCTGCTCGTTGGGAGCGATCGCTAATACGCTAAAAATTGAACTAAAACGTAAAAATAACAATTATACTTTATTTATAAAGCCATTTAAAACAACCACAGCTGCAACAAAGTGCTGTACACATGAAATTAAGAACATTTAAACAAAAGATGAGATGAAATCAGGAAAAACAACCGTCACGTCTATTATACTGAAGTGGGTTGAGCCTAACCAGGGGTTGCTAGGTGAGGGGCTGGACTCAGGTTTGAGGTGGGTTGTGGCTGCGGTTTGTGACGTCACAAACCGCAGGATTTGAAAACTTTGTGTTTCTATCAAAGATAAATAAATATACTTAGAGTAAATAAACCACTGGTTGCATTTTTTTTGGCACTAGGACTGTTTTTTTATGAAGTACACACCCAAAGTTGAGTAAAAAAACATTAAAAAGTGAATTTTGCATGTGTGGTCCCCTGTAAAAACATTAATATGGTACTTCTACTTTATGGTACTTCTACTTTTACTAGAGTACATTTTCGTCTGTTTATTTGTACTTTTACTTAAGTACAATGTTTGAGTACTTTCTCCACCACTGCTGCTAACTGATTATTTAAGATCTAGTTTTAAAACTTGGCTAATTAATTACTGTCAGTCAATTAGAGTTCATTAACTAGAGTCAAAACCGTGATGAAAAAACAACAGATGCATCATAAAAATCTCACCCGGAAAAGTAAATCCAGGGCACCTCCCCGGAGCCAAGCCTGGGGTGGGAGCTCGCCAGCAAGCACCTGTTGGTCGAGCTTTGTCTCATAGAAATAACAGGAAGTCACCTCCACATGGAACCACCACCTGTGGGGAATTCTGTCAAGGTCGGGTGCTGTGCATCTCATGCGGCAGACAAAGGAGAGTCCCTGGTCATGCCAATTCCTAGTGGCATAGACTAGGGAAGTAGAACATCACCTCACTAGGTAAGGAGCCATAGCATGTATGTGAGATTGAGTGGTACCAACTAGATATGGTTGGGCTCACCTCTACTCACAGCTTGGGCTCTGGAACCCAACTTCTAGAGAAAGGATGGACTCTCCTACTCTGGAGTTACCCAGGGGCTGAGGCATTGGGCGGGTGTGGAGATACTCACAAGCCCTTGGCTGAATGCCTCGGTGTTGGAGTTCTATAATAATAATAATAATAATGAATTCCATTTATAATGCACTTTTCATTAATAAAAATCTCAAAGTGCTTCTCACTGGTAAACGAGAGGGCTGCCTCTCTTCAGTTTCGGGCTGGGAAGGTTTTGTCAGTTGTTTGTGCTTTTGCACCAAACAGTTCAGATTACCCAGCCTTTCAGGAGTCTCTGGATTGTGTCTTGGAAGGGGTGCCATCTGGAGATTCTCTCGTTCTACTGGGTGACTTCAATGCCCATGTGAGCAATTATGGAGTCATCTGGAAGGAGGTAATTGGGAGGAACTACCTCCCTGATCTGAACCTGAATGGTGTTTGCTTATTGGACTTCTGTGCTAGTCTTGGGTGGTCCATAATGAACACCATGTTTGAGCACTCGGGGGTTCATAATTGTATTTATTACCAGGCCACCTTAGGCCAAAAACCGATGATCGATTTTGTAATTGTGTTGTTGTACCCACGGCCCTATGTCTTTGACACTCGAGTCAAGAGAGGTTCAGAGTTGTCAACTCTACAACATGTCATTGTTGGTTTTTTTTTGTCTGCTTGTTTTGTATATAATGTATATAGAAATCTGTCATATCCTGTTGGTTTTGAACTGTCAACATCTGTTTACTGTGATTGTAGTTTTCTTTATTTTCTTTTTGATAAGTGCAAATGCCTATTGCCAATGTGACGTGTGCTGCTGACCACTTGACCAGGTCACCCTTGTAAAAGAGATCTCGATCTCAATGGGCTCTACCTGGTTAAATAAAGGTGATTGATTGATTGATTGAACTGATCACCACCTGGTGTTGAGTTGGATCCGGTGGTGGGGGAGGCTGCCGGACAGACCTGTTAAATCCAAACACATAGTGATAGTCCATCCATCCATCCATCTTCTTCCGCTTATCCGGGGTCGGGTCGCGGGGGTAGCAGCCTAAGCCTAAGCCTTCTCCTACTCTGCTCCTGCTTCATGGAATATCTTACAAAAAGATCTGAAGCTCTCGACCTTGACTTCTCTAAATGGTTTTCAGAATCTGTTGGAATCCTGGCAAAAACCAATGCAGATTTGTTCCTGTCTTTGATTTTATACGTCTACCTTATAATGTTTTGCTAGTTTTTTGATACTTTGTTAAAAAAAGAAAGAAAAAAAAATCTTTTGTTTTTTTCTCTCTTTTTGTTTTCTATTGTTTATTGTTTGTTTGTTTATTGTTTAATGAAATTCTATCACTGCTGTTCATTGTTCTTTAGTTTTAGCAGGTCGCTTTCGTAAATGAGCCCATGAGGTTCAAAAGATTTACCTGACTAAATAAAGGTTGAATGAATGAAAAAAAAGTAGGGAGGCCCAGACTTCCCTCTCCCCAGCCACTTGGAGCAGCTCCTCCTGGGGAATCCCAAGGCGTTCCCAGGCCAGCCGAGAAACATAGTCCCTCCAGCGTGTCCTGGGTCTTCCTCTGGGTCCCCTCCCGGTGGGACATGCCCGGAACACCTCACCAGGGAGGCGTCCAGGAGGCATACATAGTGATAGTGAATTAGAAATATCTGGTGGAGCCCTCGGTCCATGCAGCTTTCAACTCACACCTCCATGAGAGTTTTTTACATGACCCGGGGGAGGTTGGTCGACATGGAATCTGAATTGGATATGGGTTTATTACGAATGTGGTTTCCAGGAGCTGCGGCCTGAAGGTCACTGGTGCCTGTCGGGGGCAGCCAAAGGACCCGATGGTGGAGACCAGTGGAGATGGAAGCTGTTAAGCTAAAGAAGGAGACCTTCAGAACTTGGTTATTCCAAAGGACTCTAAAGCAGTTGACAGATACAAGGTGGCCAAAAAAGCTGTAGCTTCTGTGGTTGGAGAACAAAAACTCAAGCATGGGAGGAATTCAGGGAGGCTGGATAAGGACTTTTGGTCAGCCTCAAACCATTTGGCGACTCAGGAAAGGAAAGCGGACCCTATTCCAGGCTGTGCTAGTTTGGGTGGGAAACTGCTGACTCAAACTGAGGATATTATTGAGCAGTAGAAGGAGCACTTTGATGATCTCCCATGTCCACCTTTGAGGAGACAGAGACTGAGGACTCAGGGGAAAATGTGTCTATTATCATGGCAGAGGTCACCGAGGTAGTCAAAAAGCTCCTCTGTGGCAGGGTACCAGAGGTGGACGAGATTTGCCCAGAGATGCTGAAGGTTCTGAATATTGTGGGGCTGTTATGGTTGACACGTCTCTTCAATTTCATGTTGAGGAGTAGGACAATGCCTGTGGAGTGGCAGACTGGGGTAGTGGATCCCATTTTTAAAAATGGGGACCAGAGAGTGTGTTCAAACTACCGGTATCTTGGGATCACACTTCTCGCGCTCCCTGGGAGAGTTTACTCAAGGGTGTTAGAAGGGAGACTCTGACCAAGTGTCAAATCTCAGATGCAGGAGGAGCAGTGGGGCTTCCTTCTTGGTCGTGGAACAGATCTTTTAGGGCGAGGCAAAGCTGAGCGTTTGTCCCAACGGCGCTCGACGCGCGCGTTGTGTGCGCGCGCGTTCATTGGCACAGCTCTTTTCTCGTTCTCGTGTGAATTCTCGCGTTTTCGCTCCAAATTCTTGACGTCATTTCCTTAGTGTCGTCATTTCCGCTAGTTTTCCGCTAGTTTTTCAGCCACAAAATGGCGTATATGTTAATATAAACTTCTAAAAAATAAAAATAAAAACAGGGAGCGCTATTCCAGCTGCTCACAGCCCACCAGGAAATAGTTAAAACATCGTGCTGCCAGGTAGGACATGAATTCATTCATTTCAGTCATGGAGTGAACGGAGGATGAAGCGATTACTTGACTTTAGGCAAAAAAACAAAAAGAAAAGGCCCGATCAGCGATAAAGAAGAGGAATTTAATTCATTTGTGTGTCATACAAAACAGTCCGCCACCAAGGCAGTTTATTGTGAGACACCGCGCAAGCGTGCGCGGTCATAAAAAAAGAGCTTTGCGCGTTCGCGCGAGCGTTCAAAAGGCTTGTGCAGCGGCGCACGCACGGCGCTCACACAGCGTGGCGCCGCGCTCGGTCCAGCGCGCAGCTATGCCTCGCCCTTTACTCTTGTGGAGTTGCTATGGGGGTTATGGGAGTTTGCTTCTCTGGTCTACATGTGTTTTGTGGATCTGGAGGTTTCTGACTGTATTCTTCAAGGCATTCTGTCGGGGCCGCTGGGGTATTATGGGGTGCCTGGCTTGCTTTTAAGAGCTATTCAGTCCCTGTATCTTTATACAGCACTCATACAGCACGGTGGCACAACTGGTAGAGCTGCTGCCTCTCAGCGAGCAGGTCCCCAGTTCAAATCCCGGTCCGGGGGCCTTTCTGGGTGGAGTTTGCATGTTCTCTCCGTGCATGCGTGGGTTTTCTCCGGGTGCTCCGGTTTCCTCCCACAGTCCAAAAACATGCATGTTAGGCTGATTGGTAACTCTAAATTGACCCTGGGTGTGAGTGAGACAGGTCCCTCTTGTAAATGAGTCCCCGTGGCTCAACGAGGCTAGCCTGTATAAATAAAGGTTGAATGAATGAATGAAATACATTGATAAGCATATCAGGGACAAAGGTTGTGGGGTTCAACACTGGCATGCACGTTACACTTTAGTGAAGTGATATGTGTTGTCTATATTACATGTACATACAACAACAAAATGTGTCTACTGTATTTAACACTTCACACAAGTGAGATACACATGGGTGCAACAGTGGGCAACCATTTAAGTGGTGCACAAGGGATTAGGTGTTTTTCTCAAGGACACCACAACATGTGGGCATGGTAGTGAATCAAACCTGTGATTTTGAATTTTTTTTGTCTATTATACTTGATTTGGTGTTCGAACTTTCCATCCACTGACTGGAAGGAGACTTCCCTACCACTAGGCCAAAACTCACCATTGCCTAATTTCCCGTTTTTGTTTTGTTGTGCAAGGTTAGATGATGAGGGTTAGAGCTAGGGGTCAGAGTTAGGTTAAAATTAAAGTACAGGACATGTGATTTGTCAAACTGTGTCCTACCCCCAAACTTCAACAATAATAATATTCTGGTACCGGTATATTAGATTGTCAACACTGGAGTGACTGCCAAGGAGAGTACATGTACAGAGCAGGCCTAATATGGGTGTGAAGCAAGCAGAGTTGGGTTGTCACTCAAGCAAGGCAAGCACTAAGAAATTCAAAGCAGGCAGCTTATTTTTGTACCCACTAAAGTTTGGATGTGTAGTGACCAAAACTACCTAAATAGGAAAGGCAAAAAAAAAAATACAAATTAGCCTGGAGGTCTATAACTCGTGTACATTTAGGTTACTGTACACTTCTTTGTTTCCATTCATTGTCACTAGTAATTTTATGCCATATTTCATCCATTTCATTCATATTTCATTCATCTAACAACTGCACATTTGGGGTACTTAGTTTTTTTTATTTTATCTTAGCCATTTTATATAATTTTATTACAATTTTCCTGCCATTTTGTATTTCTAAAATTATCTTATTTAAGATTTGTGTTCATGATGGATATTTTGGATCAATTTTTTGTTGTTTTTCCTTTTTGAGACTTTTACTTTTGAGTGTTTTACACCCTTTCTTTCTTTTTTTTTTTTTTTTCAGTAGTTTATGCCCTAATTTGATTTAGGTTATTTTGTGCAGTGTTTTTGGGACAAGTTCAATGAGTTTTTGACTTTTGGGTCCTGAAGGCCATGTTGACAATTGGTCTGTTTAGTAATCTCTCCACTCCCAGACCTCTGACCTTGATGTCCTCAAAGCATCTTCCCAACTTGACCTTTAGTCATGAGTCCCACTATAGGTCTTTGTTTGTTTGTTTGTTTTATAATAATAATAATAATAATAATTAATTAAATTTATAACGCACTTTTCATTACTGAAAATCTCAAAGTGCTACACATATATTGAATGCTACACACATTCATAAACCGGTGGTGGCAGACTACCATGCAAGGTGCTTTCCAGTCCTACCGGGAGCAACTCGGGGTTAAGTGTCTTGCCCAAGGACACAACGACACATGGTGCGGGTCCCGGGAGTCGAACCGCCAACTTTCCGATCGGGAGACGACTGCCCTTACCACTACGCCACGGCCGCCCGTGTTTTGTTTTTGGTATAATTTTTAAACCAAGTGTAATAGACAGCAAAATAAATCTTCCAAAAAAAAAAAACTTTATTTTCCCAGTATTTTGAGACAAAGTTACAAAAGAACAAAAAATCATAACCATTGTTTGAGTCAGTTAAGCTTAGTCTTAAAAATTTACAAAGTTAAAATTAGAAGAATATAAAATATACATTGTGATACAATCATCAAAATGTTTTCCCTTTTTTGAAAACGGTTAAATCTTTCTTTCTTGGTTAAATATACACACATAAAAATACATAGACAAACTGTTTGTCCCATTTTTTGTAGGCCATAAAAATAATAAACATTTTATGTAAATTTATCAAAAAGTAATTAGTTTTGTCATTATTTATTTATTTATTAGTAAAATAAGGACAGCAAATATTTTAACTTCGTATTTACTATGATTTGTAACTTTTTACATACTGACCATCCTGCTATAGGCGTAATTAGGTCATGTAAGTTGCTCTTTTATGCAGAATTTTGCACCTGAGCGACTGAAACCATTAGTTCACTTTTGTACACACAATCAGAAGCCTCATATCAGTTAGTGTTGTGACGCTGAAAATGGTTTTATTTTTATATTCTGCTAACTCGAAACTGAAAGGCGATATGATACAAACATAATTCACCAAACGTTCATAGATCATGGTGTCTAATTTAGAACTTTTACCAAAGCAGCTCAACCTTTAGGTCATTTATGACCTTGTGTGAGATGGACCAGAAACATAAAAAAAAGATCAGCAGGAATAATACAACTGCTTTTTATTTTCTGAGTAGCTGTGGATAGTTTCCACCACCTTCCAGGCTTTTAAACGTGTTTGTTAATTAGTTTGTGCTTCAGGTTCTTCTGGGCATTCACTTGGGTTTTGCACGAACATCTTCTTTTGTTTGAAGGCTTCTCTCAGTGCGACTATGATGGGATCACATCCCTCTGCTGCTGCTGAGGAGCCCACCTAACAGCACAAACAAGTTAGTTTAGTCCATGCTCTTTACAGGGTAAGAATATTTTCAGAGATCTGATCTTCTTACATATTTTAAACTTGCACTCCTCTTTAGTCTTCCTGATGTTGGGGAAGGTGGAGTAAAAGATTCAGAAGAGTCGGGCAGACTTGTTTTTGGTGCAGCTGTGTCTTGAGATGTCTGCTGAGACATGGCGGCCTTTTTAATTGGAGGGATTGGTGGTAAAGGCCCTTCCTGCAAAGTAGCTGAGATGGACACCCCTGCAGCTCGCGGTATTGTCTTTGAGCTTGTGCCTGGTAAAAATTAAAAAAAAAAGTCAGAAAAGTCTCTGATATAGAGCACAACCTGGGGATAAATCAATATAAAGGTAGTCCTCGACTTACGACGTTTCTGGGTTACGTCACGCATCTCATAAATTTTTTATTTTATTTTATGTGTTTGAATGTTCTTGATTTTATATGTACAGCACTTTGTTGCAGCTGTGGTTGTTTTAAATGGCTTTATAAATAAAGTATTTATTATTATTATTAGTATTATTATTTTGAAGCCGATTTACGCAGTTTCTGGCAGTTTCCGTTTAGCTGCGGATGCTACAAAACTTGTTGGAGCAAGCTGGACAGATAGCCGGCTTTGGACGGACCGTGTGTCCGATCAGAGGTTGCTGCGCTCGGATACATGAGCTGGAAACGCTCGGTGAACTCTGTGGACGTCTCAGGCGGAGGAACGGCTTCGCAGCCTCGGATGTTGGTGGGACACCAAGCTAACATGCTAACATGGGGAGGAACGGCTTCGCAGCCTCGGATGTTGGTGGGACACCAAGCTAACATGCTAACACGCAGAGGAATGGCTTCACCAGCTCCCAGTAGGTTATTAACTCTTTTTTCCCTTCATTATGGCTCCAAATGTATGGAGCTAACATGCTAACAGGCCTTACTGTAAACAGTCTGGACCGCGCGAACGTCCGGGCTCGGAGCAGCAGCTGCCGATTGCTCCGCCGCATCCCACCACGCCGGCCGACACCACCAGCTCACCGCGGGATCCGATGACCATCCCGCTGCTACTGTCCCTGCCATCAGCCGGCCCCACCGGGGAAATGGAGCTGACGGGCGGCGGAGAGGCCTGCTGCGGCCGGGAGCTCGCCTCGATGCTTCGCCTGGCAGCCTCAGATGTTGGAGGGACACCAAGCTAACATGCTAACAGGCGGAGGAGCGGCTTCACCAGCATACCAGTAGGCCATTAACTCTTTTTCCCCTTCATTATGGCTCCTAAATGTATGTGGTTTTTGATAATTATGTAGGGTAATGTGTTAGCCGTTTGGACGTATTTTCCGACTTACGTGGATTTTCGAGTTACGAACGGGCGTAGGAACGGAACTCGTTCGTAAGTCGGGGACCACCTGTAATCAAATGGACATGATTTTATAACATCCTTCAGAGAAAATCCTACTTTTTCTCCTTAACTCTGTCTGCACAGCTTTTAATCCTCCAAACTGGCTGATGATGCACTCGACAAGTTCGGCGACATCTTTGTTTCTCAAGTCCTCCTCTGTGACTTTTGCCTGCATCAGCAGGCTGATCATAGCAGGGTCCAGACCTGAAAACTTCAACTAGCATAGAACAGAAAGATGCAGAATTTTATTTCTTGGGATTTGTTTGATCAAGACTTGAATTTAACCGTATTTATTTTGGGCATTTCTCTTTTCGAGCTGACTTACGGAATTCATGGTCAAAGTAGTAGAGAAAGTATCTGGCTGCTCACAGAAATTTTCAGATTTTGCTGTTCTGTGGATATCACAAAGAAACTGTTGAATGATTCACTTGTTTATTTTCTTTCTTTTTTTACCTACTAAACAAGAAGTTATTCTTACTTTAAAATAGGTGGATTGCAGAGCGAGTTGCTTGCCTTTTCGTTTTTTGTCACATTGATCATGGTGGTCATCTTTTCTGCAAATACAAAATGGGGAATAAAACCAATAAAACAACAAATATATGATGTTATGCTTTATTTAGTCATTATTACCATAAACGGCCTTCACTGCTGAATAAAACTCCTCTCCCTCTGTTTCATTTGCAAAGTTGAGGCCGACATGATGAGCCTGGGAAAGCAGATCACATGCTTCTAAAAGCCAACCACAGGGAAATACATAAATACTCATGCATTAATTCAGATGTTTTGAAGTGAGGGTTTATGGAAAGGTTATGATCAGTCACTATCTTACCTGTTGTAGGTAGCTTTTTGAACAGCATCAGTTTGGAGAAACATATTTTAATTGGTTGATGAGCTCGTTCTTAACCTTGTTTAAACTTTCTGTTAGCTCGTCAATCTTGTCAGAACGATACTTTCTCAATCTGAAATATCTACGACAGGTTAGATAGTAACTGTTCATAACTTTTCCACATAACCCACCTTCACTCTTACTTTAAACATAGTGACTCACGTCTGTTGGGAACGTGTGGAAATATGCACAACTTGCAGTGTACTTGCATGGGATGTGCAATTCCTCCTCCCACAGTAACTTGGCACGCTGTGTTCAAGGGAACAATTAAAATGACAGAAAAATTATAAGTCTTTCTGAACAATCATTTACTGACTTGTTTCAGTCACACACCCATCCATGTGCACTTATCGTTTGCACAGGAAGCTGCGCATTTGAGGGAACACTATGCGCCGTGGCATACGTGCAGCTGGGCTTGCACGCTCAAATGAAAGTAAACAAAACGATCTGTACTTGGGGACGAGTTATACACGTTTCACTGTGTTAGGGTGATTTGAATGGGTGGAGTAACAAATATTCCAGTTCCTCTCACCGTGACGCAGTAGAGACGCAGGAAGTAGGAGTGCCCAGACTTGTCCTCAGTGAGACACAACACTCCACAGTGTAAACGATGCCAACCTGGGCTCTCACCCTCTGTCTCTTTGGACTGGAGTATCTGGGCTACGGTTGTTTTGAGCAACTAAAACAGAGCAGTAATCATATAAAACGATTAGGATTAAATTACATTCAAATAACTGTTACTGGTGCACATTTGTTTTTCTTGTTTGTTTTTGACAAATGTTCAAATAAAGTACTAATACTAAATACACAAATATAGGTAAAAGTTTTTTTTTTTTAAATAAAGGTTAATTACATCACAGTCGGTTTCATATTTCATGACTATTCCAGTGGAAACATTATCAGAGAGTCAGAGTCAGAGTCAGAGAGTCTTTATTGTCATTTGCACCGCATGTGGTACATGAGATGAAAACGAGATTATGTACACGAGGTCCCAGTTACATCCAACAACAAATGAAAGAGAAAAACAGTAATAACATCGAGAACTAACTAAGAAAAACATCAACTAGTAATACACTAAGCCTAATATAGTGGGAATAAACAGCAGCACGAACATGAGTTTGTATGAGCAGATGGTCACAGATGAACACAGATGAACACAGCAACAAGAAAACAGATCAGCATCACCATGATGTGATATTTTGCAGTGTTTATTTTAATTTTATTTTTATTTATTCATGAGTCTAACAGCCTCAGGGTAGAAGCTGTTCCTCAGTCTAGTGGTTCTACACTTGATGCTCCTCAACCTCCGTCCTGAGGGGAGTGGGGCAAAGAGTGAGTGTGCTGGATGAGTGAGGTCTTTCATGATACAGGTGGCTCTTTTCCTGCATCTAGAGGTGTAAATGTCTGTGATGGTGGGGAGACTGACTCCAACAGACTTCTGTGCAGCCTTCACCACTCTCTGCAGAGCTTTCCTCTCTTCAACTGTGCAGCCTCCATGCCACACGTTGATGCTGGAGCACAGGATGCTCTCCACTGCACACCTGTAG
This sequence comes from Garcialebias charrua, assembly GCA_038048925.1. Lineage (NCBI taxonomy): Eukaryota > Metazoa > Chordata > Actinopteri > Cyprinodontiformes > Rivulidae > Garcialebias > Garcialebias charrua. The sequence continues at coordinate 30,109 of JBBPBX010001120.1, read as the reverse complement.
AAGGAGGTGAGAACTGGGCTGCTCAGACCAGCTCGTCTCAGCCGTCTGAGGAAGTAGAGTCTCTGATGACCTTTCTTGATCAGGCTGGTGGTGTTGTTGCTCCAGCTGAGGTTATCATTCATGTGTACACCCAAGTATTTGTAGCTGGAGACCACTTCCACTGCAGACCCACCTATTATCAGTGGGGCATGGGTGTGTTTGTTCCTTCTGAAGTCCACAATCATCTCCTTTGTCTTCTTCACATTCATGTGAAGATTATTCTCTTATTATAACGTTCTTGCAAGAAGTGTCTACTTTATCACGGTTTTACAAAATAAGATTGGACACGACAAAATTGGCTGATTGATGGATGAGCCGCACAATCTGCATGGATTTTTTTATTTAAAATAAATTGTTTTAATTTAGCACCTGCTGCACCTATGTGCAGCCCACACTCCAGGAGAAGCTTTCTCCTGCAACATGTCATTTATCTGCCCTGCAGTGGATAAGTGGGCGTGGCCGAGAGCACTGGCAGGTGGCACCTCGTGCTGACAGGCTATTTTAATCAAATTATCTCCTGATTATTAGTTTGGTTTGATTTATGTGGATGACATACTAAACAAACCAAATGCATCAGCAGTTCAACACACATTTATCTAATCATTTTATCTTTTTCTTTTCACGAGATTTGCTTCACAGCATTACGATGTAAAATGTGCTTTCCGTTTTCCCACTTTGATCAGGCAAACTTTACTTACTTTTCAAATTAAGATTTGAACATACTAAATGTAAGATAATCTTATCCACTGTTGTCTGATGCTCTAACAGGTCAAATTGTGTTTAGAGGCCCAGGCCGTGGTTGTAAATTATGGTAAACTAAATCAAAATGTCGAATGCTGTGTGTTGGATGGAGGAAACATGATGATCTAGCTCTCGATCAGACCTGTCTCTGTTTGTTTCTCATTAAACCATCATTTATCATTTGTGTGTGTGAAATTAACACTAATCCCATGATTATTTGACAAAACAGGTTTTACAGTTTGTAATGTAATATCCATTTTGTGTCGTAAAATCTAAAATGCCACTTCAGCATGTCTTTAAAGAACTACTCCTTTTCAATAAATACATTTGCTTTATACCTGACTTTTTGTTATATTTATACCGTACAAAAAATGGTTTGATCAAAGCAGATGATTACTGCGCAGTTTTATGGTTTGGCAAAATGGTTGTGCCAGGCTAAACAAACACCAGCTTCCTGGGGAGCTATAAACTGTAAAAGCCTTCACAAAAAGCTCATTCATCCACCAGGCCTCTTCTGGTTGTTGCGGAAGATAACGTGAAAACAAACTCAAATGTCAAAATGTTTTTAATCATTAAAAAAAACAGTATTTTTCTTCTGGACTGAAAGTGTTGTAAATAAATCCAACATAAATGATCTAAATGACATTTTACAAACAGTAAATGTGTGAACTGACCTTACATTGTGGCTCCAGCAGACTGGTCAGGATGGTTTTCTCCCGGATTGTCAGGAGATCGCTCATGATGCAACCGAAAGGACCGAACGCCATCGTTTGAGCTTCTACCACCTTCAACTTTCCCAAACTCATTCTTTCCTCTTTAAACCGTGTCCACTACATGCTCTCTGATCCTCACAAATGGTTTGAATGTGAGTACATTTATTTCTAGTGCAACGCTGCTCATGCAAATTTATGGACACTCTGAGCTTTTCACTAAGCAAATGAGTTACGGATGTTACCGTCAAACAGAAATAAAGTCAAAGAGCTGACATATTGTTCTGTGCTTTAGTAACTTAACAGCTATAAGTATCATAGTAGCTATCAGGAGGTCCCAGTTGTTAACAATAAATATTTATTAGATTCAAAATGAATCAGAAGAGAAACCAACTTTCTTCACTATTAGTTTTTTAATTGTTTTCTCCTGAATCCAGAGTTGACTCGAGATCCTTGAGACGAAGCAGTCCATCGTTTCCCAAACAGGACAGTTGTCTCTCAGAGTGCAGGCTTGTTGTGCCCAGAGTGTCTAAAAATCGAAATGGAAGCCGAGCCTTCAGCAGTCGGGCTCTAATTTTGTGTAACTTCAAGTCTGAACATCTTTTTAGCTCTCATTATAAATGTGTCCATTGTGTAAGGATTCTTGTTCTATATGTCAATAAATGCTATAAATTTTAGATAAATGGATCCATCCATCCATTATCTTTACACACTTCTTCCTTTCTGAGTTGTGGGGGTCACTGGTACCCAGCAGTCACGTCTATCCAGATGTTGTAGTTGATGCTCACATGCCAGGCCCATGTCCGGAAACCAGACAATTTAAATGAACTCTGCCAGCTTTGCCAAGAAGAGTGTTCAAATATTCAGCCAGAATCAGGCCGACAGCTTGTTGAGGAATACAAAACAACGTGTGGTTGATTTATATTTTTGAGCCTGTATGTATAATTTGAAACCTGTGTGAATTAGAGACTTCTTCTTCTTCTGTCGGCTTTTCCCTTATCAGGGGTCGCCACAGCGAGTCATCCTCCTCCACCTCACTCTGTCCTCTGCATCCTCTGTCCTCACTCCAACTACCTTCATGTCCTCTCTAACTGCATCCATATATCTCCTCTTTGGCCTTCCTCTGTGTCTTTTTCCTGGCAGCTGCATTTCTAACATCCTTCTACCAATATACCCACTGTCCCTCCTCTGGACATGTCCAAACCATCTCAGTCTGGCCTCCCTAACTTTATCTCCCAGTTGTTTAACATGTGCTGTACCTCTGATGATCTCATTCCTGATCTTATCCATCCTTGTCACTCCTAAGGAGAACCTCAGCATCTTCATTTCTGCTACTTCCAGTTCTTTCTCCTGTCTTTTTGTCAATGCCACTGTCTCCAGACCATACAACATAGCTGGTCTCACCACTGTCTTGTAAACTTTTCCTTTGACCTTTGCTGACACCTTTTTGTCACAAATCACTCCTGAAACTTTTCTCCATCCACTCCATCCTGCCTGGACTCTCTTTTTCACCTCTTTACCACATTCCCCATTTTCCTGGACAGTGGACCCCAAGTACTTGAAGTCCTGCACCTTTGTGACCTCTGCTCCTTGTAGCCTCACTGTTCCACCAGCCTCCCTCTCATTCACACACATGTACTCTGTCTTACTACGGCTGACTTTCATTCCTCTTCTTTCAAGTGAATACCTCCACCTCTCCAAGTTCTCTTCCACCTGTTCTCACCACAGATCACAATGTCATCTGCAAACATCATAGTCCATGGGGATTCCTGCCTGACCTCATCTGTTAGTCGGTCCATCACCAGAGCAAACAAGAAGGGGCTCAGAGCCGATCCTTGATGCACTCCCACCTCCACCTTGAAGCTATCTGTCACTCCTACAGCACATCTCACCACTGTCCTGCTGTCTTCATACATGTCCTGTACCAGTCTAACATACTTTTCTGCCACTCCAGATTTCCTCATGCAATACCACACCTCCTCTCTTGGCACCCTGTCATATGCTTTTTCTAAATCCACAAACACACAATGGAGTTCTTTCTGACCCTCTCTGTACTTCTCTATCAACATCCTCAAAGCAAAGATGGCATCTGTGGTGCTCTTTCTTGGCATGAAACCATACTGCTGCTCACAGATAGTCACCTCTTGTCTAAGCCTTCCTTCCACAACTCTCTCCCAGATCTTCATTGTGTGGCTCATCAACTTAATTCCCCTGTAGTTGCTACAACTCTGTACATCACCCTTGTTCTTAAAAATGGGCACCAGCACACTTCTTCTCCATTCTTCAGGCATTTTCTCACCCTCAAATATTCCATTAAATATTTGAGTCAAAAACCTCACTGCCATCTCTCCAAGACATTTCCAAACCTCCACTGGTATGTCATCAGGTCCTACTGCCTTCCCCTTCTTCATTCTTTTCAGAGCTTTCCGGACTTCACCCTCACTAATCTTTCCCACTTCCTGGTCCACAGTTTCTATGACCTCTACTCTTCTTTCTCTTTCATTCTCTTCATTCATTAGCTCCTCAAAGTAATCCTTCCATCTTCCCATCACACTCTCCTCACTTGTTAGAACATTCCCATTCCCATCTTTCTCTGTGTGAATTAGAGACAATCTACAATAAATGAAACTTGTGCCCCCAATTCTTGTTTTTAAAAAGTCATTAGAGTTGTAAATTATATCATCACTTCACACTAAAAAAATAATGATTTAAATGAATTATTCCAATAATTTAATAAGACGTTCATGTCCATGATGAGTGCATGTAAGCCTCTGGGCTCAAATATTAAATGAGGTTAAACAATGAACATGACCAGCTTTGTTTGGAACAGGTGAACCACTCCTGCTCAGCAAATCCAATCTGAGCTGCAACTGTTTTTTTCAAGACTATTCCCAATGCTAATACAGATTACAAAAACATATTTATTCACACAAACATATTACCGTACTTTTTGGACTATAAGTCGCTTTAATTTTCTCAAAAATCAACAGTGAGCCTTATAATCCGGTGCTCCTTGTGTATTAATTCTGGTTGTACTGACCTCGAATCGATTTTATGTGATACTCGGCGCTCAAAAATCTTTCAAAATAAACTTATGTTGCTCAATGCTCCTTATAGTCTGAAAAATATGGTAAATCATATATGGCAATGTACATACACTTCTATATACTCCCCGAGTTACAACGCAGTTGCGTTCCAATGCCCGTTAATAACACGGAAATCGTCGTAAATCAGAAAATACGTCCAAACGGCACCTCATACATGCACCTCATAGGTCCAAACGGCCCCTCATACGTACAGTACTGTATTTTTACCAAGCACTTAACACATTACCCTACATATTTATCAAAAAACACATACATTTGGAGCCATAATGAAGGAAAAAAGAGTTAATTTCTTACTGGAGCTGGTCAATTCTTCCTCCGTCTGTTAGCATGTTAGCTCGTGCACCTCCGAGCTCCTGCAGCTTCACGCGGTCCACAGCGAAAAAAAGCTTGTTGCTCAGCTGTAGCCTGTCTGCCTCGTAAACCTCCGCTCAAAACAATAAGGTCTCCTGTATTTCCACGTGCAGTCCAGCGGTCCAGAGTTAGCATAATTAGCATATTAGCCCCTCCTGACCTCTGCTCTGATCTGCCTGAGGTCGCCTGTAAGTTTCCAGAAGTTTCCAGCACGTCAAGCTCCCCCTCTCTTCGTCCCTCCCTCCTGTACGTTTCTGAGCGCGCGTCAAGCTCCCAGCTCCCCCCTCCTTCCCTCCCTCCCTCCTGTAAGTTTCGTTTTGTAGTGTAAAGGCGCATAAACCTCGTAACTTGAAACAATGCTTTTCAATGGGAGGGCGTTCGTAACCGCGAAACGTCGTAAGTCGAGACCGTCGTAACCCGGGGACTACCTGTATATATATACAGTATACATGTTTTTTAAATTTCTTCCCATTTTTTTAAGTGAGTCACTAAATAATTTAAAGAATGAGCACCGTTGAGCTCAGAACTACTGTACTTTGTAATTCATGACTGCAAATGACCAAGAAAACATTTTTATTAACGTTTTTTTATTTGATTTTAAACATTTTTATTAATGTTTTTAATTTAATTTTACTCCCTGTTCTCTTGTTGCATCAAAACCTCCAAGTTTGACATAAAAAAATATGAGTTTGATTAAAAGCAGACACAAATAACTGAATAAAAAAATGTATTTGAATTGGTAAAAGCAGTGACTCTTGAAATATAAATGTGATTCTTTGGATTTCTGAGTGTGTTGACACAAAAAAGAACTAGGTTGCATGTGGATGGACACAAACCATTCCCTGGTGCTTACTTTGACTCTAGATTTGTGCTGAAATCATTTCCCCCGTGTTGTTCAGCAAGTTCAGCTTCTCTTTGACAGTCTCCCTCCACACTTCCACCCCCCTCTCCTCTCTCAGCATCTTTCGGCCTCTTGCGTCTCTTGTTCAGCAGAGGGTTGTTGGACGTGTCCAGGTCCTTGATCTTCACCTGGTCGTAGTCCACTCGCATCGTGGCCAGAGCGCTGGTCATTTCCTCCTGTTGGAACGGTTTGTTGTCATGAAGCTGGTGTGTGGTTTTTTTTCTGCCACCTTGTGGCCACATCCTGACCAAGAACCAACTGATGCAGATCTGAGTCTTACCTTGACGTCATCCCACAGCTCCATGTCTTCTGTCAGAACACGAGAGGTGTGCAGAGGTGTTGGAGGGACCACCATCGACTGCTGTTGGATAAAATCATAAACCTCCATGATTACAGAGAGAACTACAGCACACGTTGTCAGACACGAGACGGAGAAGGTGTTGACTTACAGTAATCCAAGGATGGTTCATAAACTGTCTGATGGTCATCCTCTCACTGGGGTCTGTCTTCAATAACTGAACGATAAGCTGTTTGGCTGAAGAGAATAAATCAAAAGTAAACCCAACATGTCTTAAATGACTAAAATACAAAACTTTATTTTATTTATTTTGAGGCTGCATACTTTCAAAACTCTAAATTACTGTAGTCAACATTGATAAGCACGTACTAGACTAAATTAGACTTAAAGCCATAATCTGTCCAAAAACAGGTATAGGCTACTAGTTTAGTGTTAGTTTATTTATTCATTCATTCTATAATAAAATACAAAACTATTAACATATATACAGTAAGAAAAAGAAAATAAAAAATGAAAGGCAGCAGATGAAGAAAAAATCTTAATATATCTGCCCCTTATTCTCTAATAAACAATTCAAACATTTTCTTTAAATACCAAAACAAAATGAACAACTCATTTAACTTCCCAAATCTCATACAATTCACATTAAACTCCATTCAGATATATTTTTTCAACAATTTAACCTTGACCATTCTTTTGAATACAAACATTGATTTAGCTTCCTTAACCTCTGTTTCCAAGTCATTCCACAACCCAACTCCCTGATTTATTATTACTAGCAGATGCTATTTGGATCATTTTATCTAGGGAATACAGTATTTACTGAGGTAAACAAGTGGCCCCTTCTAGTTTAAACCATATGACTGTATTAAAGCAATAGTTCAGATCTTTAGAAGTGGGGTTCTGTGGATACATAAGAGCTAGTCCGAGTGTGACCGATACCGAAAGGAATTTGTGCTGTAAAAAAAAAAAAACTTTAAAGACCGTGTAAAGTGAAATTAAATGTGTGTTTTTAGTTTGTCACATGGCATAAATATGTGTTATTAATCACCCATATAAATCTGACTGATTAAAAACATTGTTTTCCTTATAAAATTAAGTCTCAAAAATCATGAAAAAACATAATTTTCCCTTGGTCTGAAACTGTGGGGGCGTGTCAGCGCGTGGGCGTGGTTTCAGCGCAGTACTGCGGCCTGCAGCTGAGCTGTGTGTGGAGAGGCAGACAGGAGCAGAGCCAGTAAACCTGCTCTGTTTTTATCTGAGTTCTGTCTGTAACAGCAGCTACTTTTTCCAAGAGTTACGCTGTTTTTGTAAATAGTTTTCTTGTGTGTTTTTAATCTGGAATGAATAAAAAAAATAAAAAAAAGTTGTACCATGCGGGAATTGAACCCATAAGGTTTGGGACGGAAGGCGAACGCTTTTTCCATTGACCTATCCAGGCATTACAGATACTCGGTATAAAACCACGCGGTATAAAAACACGTTATGATTTGTACGGGTGCCCTGACCATTGCGACATCCAGGGAAGATGCACGAACGAGGCATAATTGATTAGCTAGCTAACAATGAACAAAATATCTATGCTATTGCTATCTGATGCTATCTGCGATTCGCGAGTGAACGGCTCCACCGAGGCGAATTTATACGGCTGGAGCTGCAGGGGGTGGGGCTATACTTAAGAAGACCGCGTGACGAAACGCGGTCACATTTAAAACACGCCTAAAAAATCCTGAAACAGAAATATCTTTATACACAGTTTGCTCTATAACTCCAAAATTAATTGAGCTACAATTTTGAGACTTTTTACTCATTTACAAGATTACAATTATGACATTTATAATGTTTATTGAAGAAAATATTGAAATTCACTTTACACGGTCTTTAAAGCAGCTCATGTGAGCATTGTTTAATAAATCTGTAGACAGCCGTCGGTTTTGCATTATGTTTGTTTATATAGAATTTTGTGGTGTTTTTTTGTAAGTGCATATAGCAGCAGCAGCTAACTGTAGCACTTCCAGTCCAGATTGGGGCACGATCTGCAGAAATATTATGTTTCTGCTGAAATAATCATGTACCGGTAATGAATAGATGAGCTGTTGGCTTGTCAATCCAGTCATGATTAAACTCCAAACTGAGATCATTCAAATGGGCTATCTTCTACAGGTAAGATATTTTTTCTCATATACCTCTCACAAAACCCCACTTTTAAAACACAGCCAAATTCATTTTGATACGTTTTTAGAGCTTTGTTTCCCCTGACATTTCATGAATTTGAATAAAATTAACGCTTTACTCATTTTTACAAACTCTGTTGTTATTTGAAGTGCTTTGTAAGTTTAATAACAAAAAAAAACTGACCTTCTTCTGAAACGTCGACCCACTCGGGGTTGGGAAACTCATACTGGCCCAGTCTGATCCTCTGCTTCATACCTGGAGAGATGGCCTGACCCGTGTTGGAATAGAAAGGAGGAAACCCACAGAGTCTGGTAAACAGAACATTAAAAGATAGAAAAGAAAAAGCAAGACAACGCAGCGCCCTTTAATAATTGATCCACAGCTATACATATTTAATGAAGCTGAATGAGTTACAGACATGATACAGTACTCACAAAATGTACATGATAACCCCCAGAGACCACATGTCACATGACTTGTCGTATTTCTCTGGCCCGAGCACTTCTGGTGCTGCAGGAGAAACAAACGCAGAGAAAAAAAAAAACTCAACATGACCATGTAAAAAGGCACGCAAAAATTAAAACCACATAAAAGTAAGTCACAGAAACCATGATCACAATTTCACATTTAAATTGCTGACAAATTGCAAAACACTGAAAGTGATTTCAGGAAACGCACCAACGTAATATGGAGTGTAGCAGGGGGTTTGGAGGGAATTGTGTGCTACTGTCTCCTTTGCAAAGCCAAAGTCTGTCAGCTTTAATGCAGCATTGCTGTCCTTGGTTTTGTAGAGCAGGTTTTCAGGCTGAAACACGAAAACGGAGTAATAAAAATAAATGTATAAGCAGAAACCTTCTCTTTATTCTGAGTGTGATGTACCTTCACGTCTCTGTGAGCGATGTCCACATTATGGAGGTACTCTATGGCTGTGCCAATGTCGTGCATGATCTCTGACACCTCTGATGGGCAAATGTGAAGTTATGATGAGGGCAGAGACGGCTGTAAGGATTAAACGGATACTCCGACTCACCTCGCTCTGTGAAGGCCTGGTCCCCTCGGGCCTGGATGCGACTGAACAGCTCCCCTCCCTCCATGCTGAGACAGAGATCAGAACCCGGGCACTGAGGACACTTGAGTCAAATGACTGCAGTTTTCTACAGTAGCTGTGGTTTTAGAACAAATCAAGCCATTGTGCCTCAAAATGTACTGTTTAAACAAGTTCAGACAAAAGCAGGCGAAAAACAAGTATTTTCCGGCCTATAAGTCACAGGTTTTTTATACTAATTTTCATGTCCTGCGACTTATAGGGTGAAGCGACATATTTAGGGATTTTTTCCCATATTTTTAGACCAATTTTTGGCTGAGATATGACTGTTTCCATTCATTCTGGTGAAAAAAATGGAGCTGTACCACTTTCAGCCACTAGGGGCGCAGTACCACTTTCGGCCACTAGGGTCCACCGACCATTCCCAGCTCCTCTGCTTGGACTCACTCTGTCGCAGCACGGCCTCCTGCTCTCTGGAGGTCTGAACTACTGTTACCTCAGTGTTTTACTGTTAGCAAAATAGGTCAAAAACCACAGGACAGATTTTGATGAAACTTACAGAAAGTAATCACTGGATGGACATTTACAATTGATTAGCTTTAGGAATGTTTGAGCTAAAATTCGATTTATTTATAATTTATTTTCGCAGCGCGTGCGCACGTTTGGAAGACCATCAAAGCGAAACAATTTAAATCCAGCTGATTTGAACATTACGTTAATTTTTAAAGAAGAAGTTCAGCTCAGAAACACTTTTGCTATAATGTCAGCAAACAAATATATTTTTAAGGTGTATATCTTGTTAAATTTTAAAGAAATGAAGCGTATCCGCTCGCTGCCCGTGCACGCTTCGCAGCACCGACGTAGCGAAACTATTTTTTTAAATTCAGCGGATGTGTACGGAAGCGTAGTGCTGCCACCTATTTAATATTTTTTGGGGCTTATGTAGTAATAACGTGATATGTATCACGTAATTACGTGATACGTATCACGTAATTACATGATAATATGTAGTAATAACGTGATACGTATCACGTAATTACGTGATACGTATCACGTAATTACGTGATACGTATCACGATACGTATCACATAATTACGTGATAAGTATAGATGTAGCATGCATAGCCAGTATTTCAGGAGGGGCGTTTCCTTTAAATATAAAGTAGACCTAAAAATTTGCAATATGCCTCGGTGGCACAACTGGAAGCGCATCGGCTTTAGAATCCAAACTTTGTCCGGGGGACCCGGTTTCGAATCTGACCTGGGTGAACTTTTTTTACGTTTGTTTTTATTTGATAAATAAAATAAAAAAGGAGTTTGTGTTAACCACAGGCATATTAAAGCTGCACTATGTAACTTTGTAATGCAGTCTATAACTTTTCTAACAATATATTTTAAACATATTTCTTCACTCTGTCACTATCTACTGACAGACTGATGTTAGACAAAGTAATCTCTGAAAAAAACTATAGTCCCCTTGCTTCTCTATCAGCATTTATAAAAACACTAAAAACACAGAGTGACCCGGACAATGACCAGCCAATAAAAACAGAGTTGTTTGTCACGCCCCAACCCACGCCCCCGCCTGTCCCAGCCCAGCGCCGCGCACATTCTCATTCAAAGGATTGCAAAGCGATGCAGGACTGTTTTGTATGTGACACAAATGTATTAAATATCCCTTCTTCATCCCAGAGCTGGACTTTTCTTTTGTTTTTTTGCCAAAAGTCAAGTGATCGCTTCATCCTTCACTGACAGGAATGAGGAAATGGATTTGTCACGAGCGGAAAAAAACTCATGTCCAACGTGGCTGCGTGAAGCTCTGCTGATTTCAGGGTGTTTTTGTGTTGTTGGACCAGTGCTTCATGGTTTTATTTTATTTTTTAGAACGTTTTATTAACATATAATCACAGAACTTTGCAGCGTCTGCCACAGGACATGTAGTGGGGGCGGAACATTCCAGACATTCCAGACCACTGACAGAAATGAGGAAGTCACGAGTGAATTAATCATGTCCAACGTGGCTGCGTGAAGCTCTGCTGATTTCAGGGTGTTTTTGTGTTGTTGGACCAGTGCTTCATGGTTTTATTTTATTTTTTAGAACGTTTTATTAACATATAAACACAGAATATTGAAGTGGCTCCGAGCGGGGAGGGAGCAGAATGCTTTTCCCTGCTGAAAATATTTCTAAGTCCTGAGCACAACAGAAACTTACATAGTGCAGCTTTAAGTCTATGGTGTTAACCGGTTCGACATTAGTGGCGTCTCCACACCTTCTCTTTCCTACGGAAGGGTATTCCGCTGTTTTGTGAGGTGTGGTTCCTTTAAATCTAAAGTAGACCTGAAAATTTGCAACATGTCTCAGTGGCACAACTGGAAGCGCATCGGCTTTAGAATCCAAACTTTATCTGGGGGACCCGGGTTCGATCCTGACCTGGGTGAACTTTTTTTACATTTGTTTTTTATTTGATAAATAAAATAAAAAAGGAGTTTGTGTTAACCACAGGCATATTAAGTCTATGGTGTTAACCGGTTCGACATTAGCGGCGTCTCCATACCTTCTCTTTCCACCTCTCTTACTATGAAGTCCCGCCTACAACTCCCGCACAACACAAGTTCTGTGTTAAGAGAGGTGGAAAGAGAAGGTGTGGAGACGCCGCTAATGTCGAACCGGTTAACACCATAGACTTAATATGCCTGTGGTTAACACAAACTCCTTTTTTATTTTATTTATCAAATAAAAAACAATAAAAAAAGTTCACCCAGGTCAGATTCGAACCCGGGTCCCCCGGACAAAGTTTGGATTCTAAAGCCGATGCACTTCCAGTTGTGCCACTGAGGCATGTTGCAAATTTTCAGGTCTACTTTATATTTAAAGGAACCGCCCCTCCTGAAATACTGGCTATGCATACATCTATACTTATCACGTAATTACGTGATACATATCACGTTATTACTACATAAGCCCCCAAAAAATATTTTCAATAGGTGGCAGCACTACGCTTCCGTAGATTTGACCATTAGGTGCATTTATTAAGGAAAAGTTCAGCTCAGACACATCTTTGCTATAATTTTCAGCAAAACAAACAATTGTTTTTAAGTGTTAATCTTGTTAAAGTCCTACCGTGCACGCTCCTGTGGCCATTTCCGGGTGGTCACGGCTGACGCGTAACATACGCGACGCGTCAGCGGTGACGCATAATTAGGGTTGGGCATCGTTTGAATTTGAGCGATTCCGGTTCCGATTCCGATTCTTCGTTTCGATTCCGATTCTTTTCGATTCTCGATTCCGACTCTTTTTGTAGGCGGGGTTAAAAAAAGACATGTCAATTCAGTTCAGTTTATTACTGTATAGTTCCAAGTCACAACAGAAGTTGTATCAGGGCACTGAACAGAAAACAATCAAATATAAAAATAATAAGTTAACAGAAACTTTAATATAAAAATAATGGTAACACTATTTATCTGAGGAGACTACTTTGAGTTTAACTCCATGTTATAAAAAAGCTACAGTAGTTAGCCAGAGTTATTTCAGGATGAAATAATTTGAACTTCTGTTTGAATTTAATGCTATGAACTTTTTCCTTTTTGTTACATTTACTATGAATTTCTCACAGGGCAGATTAGAGCCAACATGGAGGACTCACCAACATATATTATTATTATTATACATATAATATTGTCCAGTGTCTGATGCTGCAGTCATGTTACTGAGCTCCCACTGATGGGCTAACCTGGTTCCACCACAGCAGCAGGATCCTCAGACAGAACAGCTGGTGGGATGTCCTGGTATCTGCAGCCCTCTCTCCATTTGTTTCTTCATGGACATGGAGCTGTGAAATTATGTTGTGCCCTTTCCTCAGCAAAACGCTCCTCCAGTGGAGACTTTCTGGACAGACTGCAGGAAGTTCCTAAACAAACAACAGGTTTATCAGTATTATCAGTAAAAAGAGATTATTAAATCATTTTTAAGACTGAGAATGTGTACAATTATTAGCTCTGTTGTTATTGCCTAACTAACCTATTCAATAATTCTTCAAACTGTGACATTCACTCATAATGGAATGAAAGAGAACATAAACAGAAATTATATAATACTGAAAACTAGAGACATTAAAACATTTTAAAAGACACAGAGAACTTTAAATGGATTAAGAATGTTAATAAGTGTTGGATTTGAGTGCAATGTAAGTGCAATCCATGGTTGAATTCACATCTGAAAAGGGATGCAACCTTTTCACAACATATGCTGTAACAGTTCTGTGGCACTCTTCATTCAGTTACACTGACGTTTTTACCTTGGACAGTCACTGGTGAACACTGTGAAGCCATTTCAGGTCGTTTGTCTAAGAAAAAAAATACAAGCTAACGTTAGCATCGTGTTTGTATTTGAGCTGACTTACCGCTTTAAGCGGAGTATAACTTGTTAGCTGCCTTAATGTTGGTATGAGATGTAGTTTATAGTTTATTTATTTACCTGATGGAGCCGAAGAGGTAGCGATTAGCGAAAAGTTCGGCGGAGCGTTTTGCAGACGGACCACTCTGTACTTCCGGTCGGATACGAAGCGAAAATAATCCGGTGGAGCGCGTCAAAGACGGGACACTATTTTACTTCTCCACCCTCCTTTGCATGATAGAAAATTATTGCAAGTGCTGCACTGACCTGACTGGTCATTTTATTAATTAGTAAGCTTTCGATCTCGGAAGCACACTTCCGGTGGATTCTTCTTCGTTGGGTTTCGGCGGCGGCTACTTCCGGTTGGCTAACTAGCATCGAACATAGGAATCGCAAATTAATATTTTGAACGATTCCGGGAAAACCGGACAGTTAGTCCCGGTTCCGAATAATTCTCGATGCCCAACCCTACGCATAATAGATGCGACGTATACGGCGGTGCGACACGTTTATGGATTTTTCCACTTTATTGGACATAATTGCAATGCGACATATAGGGCGGTGCGACTTTTAAGCCGGAAAGTACGGTACATGAATATAATCATGAAAGCCGAGACTGAAAGTAATAAACATCAAGTAATTATTTTATATTTACCTTCATACCTTTGTCTAAATCTTCAACGTATACATTACCTCTGTCTGTGAATGCTGAAGGGAAATGTGCAGCTCAAACAGAAATAGTGTGCTATGATTTTTTTTGTGTAAGGTTTCCATTTTTTTTATATTTTATTTTATTTACAAAAGTTTTCCCAGTAGAAATACACTGAGCTCTTTTTCAGTTCCTTCAAAATATTTTATTTTTTAAATCTATCTCAGCACACCCTATTTGTGTCTTATTGCTCTACATATTTGGCTTTTAGCTACTATTTTGCACATTTTTGCTTTTATCTATGGTTTTGCTAACCTTTTTTGCTTTTGATTTTATTTGATTATTTGGTCAATTTAAGTATTGGGATCAAAGCTGAAAATTTTTGCTTTTAGCAACATTTTGGCAAAGTTTAGCTTTTATTTGTGGTCTAGCTAACTTCAGTTTTAAGCTCTTGCTTTACTAATTTCTGCTTTTAGTTGGGGCATTATGATTTTTTTTCTTCTAATTTCAGCTTTTAGCCATAGTTTTTCGAATATTTGCTTTTAGATGTAGTTTTGACAAGTGTTGTCTTTAGCTACTGTTTTGCTAAGATTAGCTTTGGTTTTTGTTTATTTATTTTTATTTCAGTTTCGGCTTTTTCCCTAAATTACGGCTGTCACTGAGCTCTCAGTATTCCTATTGCATTTTCACAGAAAATGCTATAATTTTTCTAGTTATGAACACCCGTGTGTTCATCTTTCATCAGTGGGTGATAATGTTTTGTTTGTTTGTTTGTTTGTTTGTTTTTTGCATGTGTGTACACATACAGGGCTGTTTGGCTGTCAATTAACAACATATCTCTTGAGCCTGTGGATGGATTATAATGAAAATCTCAAAAAGTAATTACCAAATTTTCCGCCTATAAGTCGCATTTTTAAAACTAATTTTCATGTCCTGCGACTTACGGGGCGAAGCGACATATTTATGGATTTCCCCCCCGTATTTTTAGACCAATTTTTGGCTGAGATATGACAGTTTCCATTCATTCTGACGAAAAAAATGGAGCAGTACCACTTTCGGCCACTAGGGTCCACCGACCATTCCCAGCTCATGTGTCCGACAGAAGCCTCCTCTGGTCGGACTCACTCTGTCGCAGCACGGTCTCCTGCTCTCTGGAGGTCTGAACTACTGTTACCTTGTTAGCAAAATAGCTCATGAACCACACAACAGATTTTTATGAAACTTACAGAAAGTACTCACTGGATGGACATTTATCAACGTATTAGCATTAGGAGATGTTTGAGCGAAAATTCGATTCATTTATAATTTATTTTCGCAGTGCGCGTGACCATTTGGAAGACGTTAAAGCGAAACAATTTAAATCCAGCTGATTTGACCATTATGTAAATTTATTAAGGAAAGGTTAAGCTCAGAAACACTTTTGCTATAATGTCAGCCAACAAATATATATTTTTAAGTGTTTATCTTGCCGAATAAAAAAAAAATGCAGCGGTCCCACCCGTGCAGGTGCACGTAGTGAAACTAATTTTTAAATCCTGCTGATTTGACAATTACGTGAATTTATTAAGGAAAAGTTCAGCTCAGACACATCTTTGCTATAATTTTCAGCAAACAAATAATTGTTTTTACCATGTTAATCTTGTTAAAGTCCTTCCGTGCATGCTCCTGTGGCCGCCATTTGCAGCCAATCCATTTTGGACAAAACACTGCCCACATTTCCGGGTTGTCAGCGGTGACGCGTAACATATGCATAATATGCATAATAGATGTGACGTATACGGAGGTGCGACACGTTTATGGATTTTTCCAATTTATTGGACATATTGGACTAAAGCGACTTATGGGGCGGAGCGACTTAAAGGCCGGAAAATACGGTATTATCTACATCTACAAATGACAACCTGCTCCAAGATAGTTTCCACAGCTAATCAATCTCAGTAAACATAAAAATGCTTCTAATGCTGCCATTTTTTTCTTTCAG
>JBBPBX010001120.1:0-13621 GCA_038048925.1 Garcialebias charrua | reverse complement strand
GTTCATTCACCTTTCACAGTTTACTTAGTTAATACTCGAGTTTTGCTTCCGCACCGTGTTTGAATTCTTCCGACACGTCTAGTCTTTTCCTTTGGGGGCTGCTTCACTTCGCAAGCTGTTTCTGACTAAATGTGCAACCATTAAAAAGGATCACCGTCAGGGGGTTGCACTGAACAAACATAAACACGATCATTCTCACCACTCCATCACAATCAGCAGACATTTCTTCCCGTGGTGCATGTTTTCATACAGGCTGAGTACTCGTACAATGTGGGGGCCTCCGGATGCTCGCCAGTGCAGCTCAGTCTCCCGTCGGGCTTTAGGGGTGTCATACAGAATCTAGAATGGAAGCAACAAGAGGTTTTTCATGGGTCGCTTCTGTTTTATATTTGTCCAAGTGGAGAGCTTTAGGGAAAGAAAATACCTTTATTGTTAGTTTATATAAAAGAATAAAACATCAAAGTGACAATAAGTGCAGAATTCTGTAACGTGAGCCATCTTTAGTGCTGCAACTGATCTACTCACTCTGATCTATTTCATGTGCAAGCTGCAACCATATCTGAATCCTGAAGGAATCCGACTTAAACACGAGTGCTATAGAAATGTGATGCTTTTTGGGAAAACCCTATAATGACATAACATCATTTCCCTTCTTCAACCAAGGCTCGTTTCCAAGAAAACTGTGACTGGAAAACATTTCATCGTGCTGCTTGGGCCTGAAAAAGACTTTCCAAAGAAAACGTGCAAGCGTTCATGGAACTCTTCTTCCTGTTTTATATAATTTCTTACAGCCTTAGCAGAGTTGTATATACAGCGCACGCTTGTTTTTAAGGAGATGGGTGGATAAATAGTTTTGGCAAAGGGCTGAGTCACATTATGTAATATTCTAAAAAAGCTGGTCCTCTGGACATTCAAAAAACAAAACAAAGCAAAAAAACTGTAGAAACGTTTCGTCTTTCGTCCAAAAGACTTCCTCAGTCTGAGATGCTGTTCAGCTCAGTCTTATAAATAGCTCCTCAGACTGAGGAAGTCTTTCGGACGAAAGACGAAACGTTTCTACAGTTTTTTTGCTTTGTTTTGTTTTTTGAATGTCCAGAGGACCAGACTTAGCTTTTTTAGATTTTTCTACCTGGATTATTGAGCATGCATCATATAATATTGTTCCAGAGCACATCAAGACTCCAGACAGCATCAGTGTCTCTGAACAGATTTACTTTCACATTCAATCAATCAATCAATCAAACTAACATCAGGAGCCATTAAACACACAGACTGAAGACACATGAATAATTGATGCTCTGTGTTTTCCAGACACAGGGCACCGTGGTGAAGTGACGCACCTTCAGGGCACACTTGTCTCCTGTGCGCTTGCAGTAACACTCCAGCACTTTGCCATTGATGCCCAGGCCAAGAACCTGGGCTGTTATTTTATAGTCATCTGTGACTGCGTGTCTCCTGAACTCCAGTTTGCAGTGAGCAGGTGGCTGGAGGCCCAAAGGGCTGCTGGAGGAGCCTGCACAGAGCCCGCGCGCTGTCGCGTCCTCCTGCGCGCAGGATGGATTCCCGGAGCCTCCCTCCTCATTCTGATGCATTTTACTCTAAAAGAAGAAACAAGCTGCACGTGAAGAAAAAAAGTCTTGAACAGAATTCATCCGGCGTCATTCTGATCCATCCGGGGCAGTTTTTGACAAACTGGTCCTCTCTTGAAGAAAAATACGGCGCGCACTCTGGAACAACCCTGTGCGCGCTGGAAAAAGGGCGGAGGTTCGGTTCTGTTCCCAAAGTTCAGGAGAGTCCAACTCAGGAGATCATAGAGCACAACAAAGAGGGAGAACGACCCCCCTGTCTGGCCCTCATGAGTGTCTGCCCCTCTCTTTCTGATGATGGGAACACCAACCTCTCTAACCCCCATGACGTCAGCGCGGAGGGGCTCAAGTTCATTCACGGTCCAGCTCTTAAAGGAACAGGAGCGCGCAAAGACGCACGGCAGAGAGCCAGCACAGGAAGAAGAGGGTTATACAGGAAATGACCATTTATGTGCGCATGAAGCAAGCATGAGTGCTGAAATTTGCTGAAGAAGCTAAAACAAGCAGCAGCTAAAATGAGCAAAATGCTTTTAAATTGATAAAATGATTGCAAGAAGCTTAAACGTCCCGGGCTAATAAAAAACTAAAGGTTGGCAAAACAGCAAGAGGTTAACTACAAGCTAAAAATACCAAAATTGTAGCTAGAGTGGCAAAAAGCTAGCTAAAAGTACAGTAGCCAAAGTTTACCTAGAAGCTAAAAGTAGTAAAATGGTGCCTTAAATTAGCCTGGTTAAAACCAGACCCTTGTCCTTCACTTCGCTTTGTACTAGGGTCTGGCATTTCTTCCATAGTGTTATGAAATAAAATATTTTTTTATTCTTCGTGTTTTTATTCCACCAGAAGGGGTTTTCAAATGATGCAGTTTGTGTCCTCTCTGTCTGTCTGTCAGTTTTATGACTTTGCAGATATTTGGCTTGGGAGAAGTCCACTGAAAGCCACTCTCTGGTTCTGCAGGTTTGCTCAGTCAGGGAGTGTCAGAACAAGCCCTAATCTATGTGTAATGCCTCTTTTCCACCGCTCGGCTCGGCTCGGGTTGGATCGGCTCAGGTCGGCTCAGTTCGGGTCGGGTCACATCTATGTTCTGTTTCCACAGCTTTTTTGTACCCCTTCTGTGGGCGGGGTCCAGAATCCTACTCGTCCAGAAACTGTTTTTTTTTTTAAACAACACAGTGTGATCACAACATGTTCATATACTAAATGTATCCTGTTGGAGTTATTTGAAATAAAATTCAATGTTTTATAGATGTGTCAAGCTACCACCATTAATTTTCTCCCTTCTACTTTGTATCACATATTATCAATTCTATCAAAAACCACATAACTGATATTTTTCAAAAAAATCTAGTGTGATCACAACATGTTCATATACGAAATGTATCCTGTTGGAGTTATTTGAAATAAAATTCAATGTTTTATAGATGTGTCAAGCTACCACCATTAATTTTCTCCCTTCTACTTTGTATCACATATTATCAATTCTATCAAAAACCACATAGCTGATATTTTTCAAAAAAATCTAGTGTGATCACAACATGTTCATATACGAAATGTATCCTGTTGGAGTTATTTGAAATAAAATTCAATGTTTTATAGATGTGTCAAGCTACCACCATTAATTTTCTCCCTTCTACTTTGTATCACATATTATCAATTCTATCAAAAACCACATAGCTGATATTTTTCAAAAAAATCTAGTGTGATCACAACATGTTCATATACGAAATGTATCCTGTTGGAGTTATTTGAAATAAAATTCAATGTTTTATAGATGTGTCAAGCTACCACCATTAATTTTCTCCCTTCTACTTTGTATCACATATTATCAATTCTATCAAAAACCACATAACTGATATTTTTCAAAAAAATCTAGTGTGATCACAACATGTTCATATACGAAATGTATCCTGTTGGAGTTATTTGAAATAAAATTCAATGTTTTATAGATGTGTCAAGCTACCACCATTAATTTTCTCCCTTCTACTTTGTATCACATATTATCAATTCTATCAAAAACCACATAGCTGATATTTTTCAAAAAAATCTAGTGTGATCACAACATGTTCATATACGAAATGTATCCTGTTGGAGTTATTTGAAATAAAATTCAATGTTTTATAGATGTGTCAAGCTACCACCATTAATTTTCTCCCTTCTACTTTGTATCACATATTATCAATTCTATCAAAAACCACATAGCTGATATTTTTCAAAAAAATCTAGTGTGATCACAACATGTTCATATACGAAATGTATCCTGTTGGAGTTATTTGAAATAAAATTCGAATTTTTATAATTTATTTTCGTTGTGCAAGCACAGGTTTTTGGAAAAAGTCAAAGCGAAACTACTTTAAATGCAGCATATTTGACCACTACGTGACAATATTAAAGCGTGGTTAAGCTCAGGAGCCCTCGTACTATAAAGTCAGCTATGAAATATATTTTATATCTGTTCATTGAGCTACATTTAAAGACATAAAGCCGCCCGCGCGCCGCGTGTTGCTCGTGGCGAACCTATTTTTTGAAATCCTGCAGTTTTGAGCAGTACGTGATTTTATTAAGGACACGTTCAGCTGAAGACCCATCTTTGCTATAAATTTAAAAAATAATAATTGTTTTTACCGTGTTTATCATGTAAAGTCCTGCAGTGATCGCGTCCCTTGCTTCCGTGAAAACTGCTCGAGTCTCCTCCTTCCTCCTTCCGGAGCGGGTCAGCTCGCCTCAGTACACCTCTGAAACCAGCCCGAAAATCTCAAGAAATCTCGCGCGGCTCAGCACGGAATATCCGGTGGAAAAGGATGAAAGGGGGTCTCTGCGACGCACATATGACGTAACATCCGACCCGAGCCGACCGGTGGAAAAGGGGCATATGTGTGTCTTTGGTGTGGTTTGGTGTCCAGTTGCACTGATTGGTCACTTGGTGGTCTACTAGTGTATGTGTGATTTGTGGGTGCTCAGCATTGTTGTATATTTAGTTTTGGAAACCAGAGTAAGCTGAAACCCCCTGAGGCCTGGGTAAACCAGAACAGAAGCTTTCTGGCAGTGGGGTAGGACAAGAAAACAAAGCAAAACTGCTCTTATTGGTTAAGGCAGGAAACACCCTACAAGAAAACAAAGCAAAACTGCTCTTATTGGTTAAGGCAGGAAACACCCTACAAGAAAACAAAGCAAAACTTCTCTTATTGGTTGAGAGTAGGAAACACCCCACAGAAAGAGTATAAAAGTATAGGTTTCCCCTCCTCCATCAGACAACGCAGGAAGAAGCCACGAGGGAGTAACTTTCAGGTTGTATGGCCTTGTCTCCTTGAATGCGCATTCATGTTCTCTTTGTTCTCTATCTTTCTTTCTTTCTCTCTCTGTCTTCTCATATGAGATCATATATATATATAGCTTATAAAATATAACAAATGTATTCTGTGACTTTTAAACTTATGATAAATTAAACTGGTTTGGAACTTTAAGTGAGCGTCTGTCGTGTTTAAGTGTATCTCTCCTTTTTGATCCAAAGTGAAACCAAAATAACGAATTCGGGGCGAATAAGAATCAAAGCCAACAAAAATGGAGGTCCTACCGAGATTGGTTGCACGCGGACAGGAAGGGACAGCACGAGTCCAGAACACTGATCAGTGACCGGTCACCACAAAAAAAGGTAAGCAGATTCCTGTTTTAACGAAATCTGTGATTGGAATTTTATAGGCAAATTTTAACTCAGTGTGTTTGGACTCAGTCAGATAAGGAAATAAGACAAGTATACGTATACGTGAAGTAAAAATACCCAAGTCCCAGGTAAAAACACGCAGTGGTCGCGCCTCCCAAATGCCGACGGGCGTTTGGAACAGAGGGGTCGGGGTTTTAGAATAAATAAATAATTTATTCGCCGCTGACCCTGTAACTCTGAGACCAAGTTTAAACTGTAAACTTACTAGGTGGTGTCTAGTTTAAAACAGTGACAATTTAGACTTACTTATAATTCGAGATTAAATAAGTAAGGGCGGGACTAGGGTGAGAGTTTTGAAATGGATGCGCTGACTTTCGCTGATAAAATAATCTGATAAGAGTTCCACCTGGACCAGTTAAAAATAGAATAAAATTAGTCACAGAATACTAAATCCTTTTTTATGTTCTAAAATAATGGTTTCCTGCCATGTCACGTCAGCTTGCCTGCCTCACCTGCGTGACTCGTCTCTGCTCTCTCTGTCTCTCTCTGCAGCGCTGTGCTGCTCTGGACCAGTGGCGGAGCTAGACTTTTATTGCTGGGGGGGCCGAGAGGGGGCCAAAGCTATAAGTGGTCCACTTACTACGGCACAGTGGGAAAAATGGATTTATCCCAATTTTTTGGGATTTGTAGACGCTTTGAAATTTTGAAACAACATATTTTTCCCTTAAAATGATACAGGCTCTCAGTTTAAATTTTTGATCTGTGATCTAAATATTTTTAAGTTTAGAAACCAAGTGGTTTTCTAAACAGCTTTAGTGTTTGACTTTGTCCACACTCATAAAATACACAATGAAGTACCCAAAAAAAATATATATGTATATATATACCGGTAAACTTAAATGGTACATATCGCCCCTTGCTGCTTTGAGCATGTAACAGTCACAAGACCACATTGAAATAAGAAATATAAAATGATAAAAATACATTTCTGTGTTTATTTCATTTCTATCCAAGACACTATGATAAGAATGACTATATATTTAATATAGGCGGATACAGAGTACAGTATCTCTGTTTACAATTCTGGTTGGTGGTGTGCCTCGTGATTTTTTCAATGAAAACACTGTGCCTTGGCTCCAAAAAGGTTGAAAAACACTGGTCTAATGAAAATAAACAGTTTAAGTTAATTAGAATGATTTAAAAAAAATAGCTAAACAAGAGCATGGTTTTGCTAAATTAGGCTGAAAAGTTGGATTAAAAATGTAGAATTAGCTGAAAAAGCTGAAACAGGCTATATACAGAAATTATTAAGTAAAATACCTTGATATCACAATATTTTTTGCCTCAATAAAAGCACGGTCCTACTTGTTATTTATTTAATTGTTCCCATACATATCTTTAAAAAATGGGAGTTAAAACTGCATATTTCTTGGTGCATTTGTGTGTACAACTGGACCAGTGCTCTGTTTTTATTTTTTATTTATTTTATAGACGTTTTAATAAGATATAACACCGCTGCGACTGTTGCTCGCTGCTCTCAGAGCCTCTCAGCTTCTGCGCAGAGAGGAGCATGAGCCGCGCGGCTTCTCTCGTCTTCTCCCTGGCTCCCCGTTTTGCTGTTACCCCTGGAGTTCTGTTCGTTGACTCAGGGCTCGGTTCTGTCCAGAGAGCACGGGGCACGCGCGCTCAGAGCTCCGCTGCGTGCTCAGAGCTACCTTTCTGAACTCCCGACCCACGGGGAGAGAAAAAAGAGAGGGGCAGATCTTCCCGGAGCTTTTGCTAAAAATCTGCTATGAATCATGAAATAACACATTTAGCGTTATTTCTCTACAATATAAATAAACGCTCCTGTATTATTTTTAAATAAACAAATAAATAATGGCGAGGCAATTTGAAAACATGGTGAGTCATGGACTTTAAAGAATTCAAAAATGGAAGGAGGAAAATAATGATTACTGTATTTTTAGCCTGTATGACATATTTATGGATTGCTTTTTTTTTCTTAAACTTGTCACAAGCTATCTGAAGATTAAATATGAAACAAACATTGAGACGCTAAAGTTAGAACAGTTTTATTTAGATACAGCAGTTAATAGAGTAATAAACGAATTCTCCACCTCCTCAGGAGTTGGGGCTGGGTTCCTGAAACACAAAAATAAACATTACATTAAAACGGTTTACACTTCTCCATTTTAACAGGACTAGATCATTTTCTACAGCGTGAATGTGGGTGAAATGAAAGAATAGAACTTCAGCTCAGCTCTGAACGAGGGTCTGGTTTTAACCAGGCTAGAAGGCCTCAGGATTGGTAACAGTTTTTTGAATAAACAAATAAAATATTTGCGGATAGTTCGAGATAAATTAATTAGGGCCGAATGAACCGTCACAATTGGAAGGATTGATTAAAAAGGATTATGACATTCTATCTCAATAATTTTAGGTTATAACACTTAGACAAACGGGAAAGTTGGAAAATTGCGTGAACCTCCCGTTAGCATAGCATAGGCTGCCTAACAGCGGACATTTTATAACTTTGTAACGTAGACAGCTCACATCGGATTCGCTAACAAAGCGTACAGTGGTGCGTCGGGTAGATAAACAATATCGACTTTAAATAATCCAAAGTTGGTTTTTGTAGACGAATTTAGCAGCTAACAGCAAAGCTAATGAGCCACTAGGTCCAACTGGTTCACGAGACGTAGTCTTATAATTTGTGTATAGGCCATGAGAATGTAGAACCGAACGCATCATACTTGTATTTTCCAATATAAGAAGCAGAGTGATGGGGATTTTAAACCCCTGTTACCTTAATAAAAACCACACAAAGATAAACAAGAGAACAGTGTTAAATCAGACAAACAACTTTGCAAAGGGGAAGGGCTTTTAATGTCTTTTGAAACTTAGTTTGGTCTCAAATACATTGTCCTGCACAATTCCGAATTGTACTGGACATGACAAGCTATTTAAACAAGAAGCAGGTGGAGTTTGACAAGCTCTGACGTCTTACAGATAAAACAAACAAGTCATGGTTCTGATCAAACAAGAACATCTAATCCAAACATTGTCAAGGCTAGAAGACTGTCTTTTCTGTATCAAGAGAAAAGCAAACAACATGTTTGTACTATCAAATATAAGTGTTTAAAGGGAACAGAGAATATTTGATATAAGTGAGCTGGGTTATAATTATTGGGTCAGAGTAATTAGTTTTAGATGATAAATATTGAACATCTCCATCATTTCATCCTCTTTATCATATATAAACTGATCATTATCAATCAGGTGAGCGGTGCGGAAAACAACCCCTGAGGCCGAATTTCTAATTTGAGGCAAAAAACTCACACCACCGTCCCGTGCCTCCACAGTAACGCCCTGAACATGCAGAATCACCTTTTTAGGATGGTTTGAGAGATTATAAAGTTTTGGAGAACTCTGTTGATTGTCATATTTCATGACTTATTTCAATGTTTGAGAGAAATAAAGATTTTGAGGAGAATTTTGCAATGAGTATGGTCTCACTTTATGGCTTATGTCAAAAGTTTTAAAAGGAATAATATATTTAGCAGGGATTAGTCTATTTACCCACAAAAACTAAGCTTTTTCCAAAGAAATAGAACTTTTGAGAAGAAACATATATATATAAAAAGAACTAATCTATTTGTGTTAAACAAATAAAAGAAATAAGCTATTTAATTTGTTTTAAAATAAAAAGAACCAATCTAATTTGTCTTAACCAAAGAACCAATCTAATTTGTTTTAACCAAAAAAGAACCAATCTAATTTGTTTTAACCAAAAAAGAACCAATCTAATTTGTTTTAACCAAAAAAGAACCAATCTAATTTGTTTTAACCAAAAAAGAACCAATCTAATTTGTCTTAAACAATTAAATAGAACTCATACACTTTCAAAGATGTGGGAAATAATTCTCAAACACACAAAAAAATAGCCCTTTATGGGCACAAAAATAAAATAAACTTTCAGTTGGTTTGAAACTTCTGTGATATCAACTAATGTCCAGGAAAGCGAAAACAACCGGTTTGAACTTAAAAAATGAAATAGATCAAACATTCTTCTTCACAGCATCCATCTTTTTCTGGTGTGGGAGGGTAAGTTCAGTGTCTTTCCTGGGGAGGGAGTGTCCCGTTTTCAGAACACGTCCTTTCTGTTCCTTGGGGATTTGTTTGTGGCAGAAATTGTTGGGCACAAGTCCATTTCATCTGGGGGGGAAGAGTTCTTTGTGTGTGGAATAAGTCCAGTTTTTCATTGTTGGGCACAAGTCCATTTCATCTGGGGGGGGGAAGTTCTTTGTGTGTGGAATAAGTCCAGTTTTTCATGCGGGAAAGCTTTTGCTTACGAGATCAGTCCAGTTCTGCTTGGGGAAAGCTTTTGTCTGTGAAATAAGTTCATGTGATTCTGGGGGGGGAGCTTTTGTTCAAGTCTTTTTCTTCTGTGAGTTTCTGTGCGGGTCTTTTTCTTCTTGGGGAGAGCTTTTTGTGCGGGTCTTTTTCTTCTTGGGGAGAGCTTTTTGTTCAAGTCTTTTTCTTCTTGGTGGAGGATGCGGGCACAGTAGCAGGTCGCAAACCTGAATTGTGTGTGGCATAGGGTATAGTCAAGCCACATGTCCTGACAAAGTTGCTCTGACCAGATCCATCTTCAAAATCTGGCTCAGCGATTGCTCCAAACTTCTTTTTCAGGGGAGCATCGGTCACTCAGATGTAACAGCTGCTGCTTTTTCTCTCGAGAAGAAGAAGATGACGCGTCCTTTCCACCACCTGTTAGGGTCCCGTTCACCCTCGTTTTCAGCCGTCCCTAGCAGGACCTCGAGTCAAGGCGGGATTCACTGGCATCACTGGCAACTCCTGAAGGAACTCTGGAAATCCGGAGTCCCTTGAGAGAAGAACTGGACACCAAAAACTTGCAAATTGTCAAATAAAACTAAGGCCTTTGGATCCCATGAGCCATTTGTGGTCTGGGGAAGGTCAAACTGTGGGTAACTCCTTAGTGAGTCAAATCTGTTAACTTAAACTAAATTCTGTAATTGGCTATAATAATAATTGTTTCTTTAAACTTAAAATTCCATTCTTACTATCTAAAACATTTGTATTTAATGGCAAAAAACACAACAACAACAAATGATTTCATTCTTCAGTGAAAATGAGTAATCACTCACTTTGATTTGAGGTTAGTTTTTAATTAGTAAGTTGTTCTTAATTAGCATGATCATTGTAGCAGGAAACAGGAGACGATTTATACTCACTTAAAATACTTTACCTTTCTCATAGTCTGTGGAAAAAGTCTAAACATACATACAGACATAGACAGACATATACGTACAGACAGACATACATACATATAGACATACATATAGACATACATACATATATCAGAATCAGAATCAGAATCAGGTTTATTGGCCAAGTATGTTGACACACACAAGGAATTTGTTTCCGGCTGTTCGTGTCTCTCTAGAAAATGTCTCTCTAAAAATGCTAAAAACTATACAGATACTTTACATTAAAAAAAACGTACAAATAATACACAAAATACATAAGGATTCACATCACATGGGGGTTGTGAATGGGTTGGGAGTCACGCTGATGGATGTCTGATGATCAGCTGTTGACGATGGTGATGGCCTGGGGGAAGAAACTGTTCTTGTGTCTGACAGTCTTAGTGGACAGAGATCTGTAACGTCTGCCAGACGGGAGAAGTTGGAACATGTTGTGACCCGGGTGTGTGGAGTCTGTGATGATTTTTCCAGCCCGTTTCCTGGTTCTTGCGTGGTACAAGTCCTGAATGGAGGGCAGTGAAGCCCCAATGACTTTCTCAGCTGTCCTCACTGTTCGCTGCAGCCTGTTCCTGTCCTGCCTTGTGGCTGCTCCAAACCAGACTGTGATGGATGTACACAGGATGGACTCAATGACTGCAGTGTAGAACTGGATCAGCAGCAACATATAGACGGACATACATATAGACATACATACATATATACATATAGACGGACATACATATAGACATACATACATATATACATATAGACGGACATACATATAGACATACATACATATATACATATAGACGGACATACATATAGACATACAGCGCTGTAGTAATAAAGAATTTACAATAAAAACATGTGGTTCATGTGCTCAAAATAAGTCCAGTCTATAGTCAGAGTCAGTCGTGTTTTAAAAATATAGAACCACCACATTTCAAAATCAACCTTTCAAATCAACCTTTTGAATAGATCCAAAACTCCAGGGCGTCCCCCATCTTTTTTCTCTTTGGATCTGTTAAAAATAAATACCTGTTTATCAAATGGCATATACAGTACCTGTTTATTAAACAACATATACCAAAGCAATGTGGTTTGTAGGTTTATCTGATTTATCCTACAGTACAACGTGTCAATTTTTCATTCTTCTTAAATCATTCTTTGAATGGCTTGGTTGTTGAATATAAAAAAAAGTTATTTTTTGTATAACTGATCATCTAATCAATGAATGAGCTGTTTCCTTTTATGAGCCTTCATTAATGTTATTAGTGATATATTCTTTATTATTATTATTATTTCTAGGAACACTTCCTAATATTCCCTTATTGCATTATTATATATCGCCACTGAGTGTCAGGCAGGCTCCCTCACTCACAGTCTTTAAGTCTTGATTAAAAACCCACTTTTATTCTTTTTTTTTCTCTTTTTTTTGTTTTGTTTTCCTGTCTGCTTGGCTTGTTTCTATCGTACAGCACCTTGGTTGGCCCGCGTCCGCCGAAGTGCTCTATAAATAAAGTGGTATGGTATAAATAACAATCTAAGATTTAAAGCATAAAGCTATAAAAATTGTTTTAACAATAATTTCCTTGTGGCAAACCAGACCCACCAAAATGCACTCAGTTCAAGGACAATTGCTATCCTTCCTTCAGCTCCACAAAACTTTTGCATGAATGTTTGTGGAGACACAATTTTAATCTGTAAAAGAAAATATAAACATTAACTTGTTTCAGGGTTATGAGCTGGGATCATTATCTCTGTACCATCACGAAGTTACTGGAAGTGGAAAAATAAGTCGTCAGACCCACATAATATAAACTACAAATTCTGTGGCCTTGCTCTAGCAGGCCATATCATGAGAATGTGTTTCATTAAATAAAATTAATCATAGCAGACTGCAGGTTTGAAACACGATACCAGGATTATTGACAGATCTTCACAGATCCATACGGGGGGCATGACCTTCAGCTGGACAGTTGGCGTGGTTGACTTCAGGACCTGTTCTCATTTTCTTGTTGGAGAATGTGCTCAGACCACTCTTGTCAGAGCATCCAGTGACCGCATATTCTGGTCATGTGTGTTTGATGACCTTGTTCTGACAGGTTCTTGACAAAATCTTTGCCTTTGCTTTGCTGACAGTCTCTTATCTTATCTTTGTGGACAGTCTTTGTGGACAGTCTTTGTGGACAGTCTTTTGCTTGGATAAAAGTCCAGTGCCCTCGTTCAGTGCCATTGTTTTTTAAGCCCCTCGAATGTTTATTTTGAGCAGGGCAGCCTGGGAGTCCAGCCTTGGTGTTCTCGGTGAAGTCAGTGAGCCAGCTTCTGGACACGCCCTTAATATCAAATCTGATCCGATCCAATCAATAACCACAGTAGTTTGTGATTCAAAAATTCAGACGCTGCATGTGTTTTTGACATGGTCCTATCTTAATGTATGTACTACTAACTATGTGTTTTTGTAAGTGTCGTGAGGTCCAGGACTTACGTTTCCTGCTTCCACAAACACCGTGAGGCCGCTTCTAAGAAAAAATGAGAAAAATAGAAAAATGTAAAAATCCTTAACAAACCAGGTTCAAAGTAATCATGTTATTTCTATAAGCATTTACCTTGAATAGAGTCACCTCTGCAAGTCTGGTTTGCACAATGGAATTTAAAATGTTCATTACATAAAAGTGAATTTTCAACAGAGGCATCCTTTCAATCTGATCTGCATAACAGATCTAAAATCATTAATTTACGTATGAGTAAAATCGTCAATTTAACCTGAAACTAGAAATTTTACCACTTTTCAGTGGTTTACTTATCAAAAGTTATATTATTATTACTGTATACACAGCCCCAATCTGTTTGAATAAAAACAACTCTTACTGCTGTCAAAGCCTATGCATTGTATGGTCAAATGATATGTTATTCTAATTCCTGTTCAAATTTACCAGACCTCTTTTTGTCTCTAACGGTCATAATTTATGCGAAACAACACCAAAATTAGGCTTTAACAGTGAAATGTGTCTTTCACTCCTGGCGAGTTGGCTGGATTCTTGTGCGTATTTAACCTACTTGCTGAAAAGTTACTTCTAATAAAGCATTTTTATTATTAATCATTTCAGTCA
>JBBPBX010001119.1:68741-109418 GCA_038048925.1 Garcialebias charrua | reverse complement strand
TATATATATATATATATCTTGTTCAGTCCAGAGAAGGCAATCTGATTTTGGTCAGCCGCGCTCAGTCTGTGCCTCCTCCGAGACGGGCAGACTGACCATAGGGAAGAGTGAGCACAGCTGACCGAAATCAGATTTCCTTCTCCAGACTGAACAAGAATAACACACCGCTGAAGCCTCGGTACTCAAATGTCTAATGTAAAACTAACTTTACGGTTTAATGCCCTTCTTTGGCTCTGCAGACATTGCATGTTGCTGTCTTGCTTTGTGGTGTTTCTAGTGTAAAATATTTCCACACAGTGGACACGTTTTGATGAAAAGTTGGCTACTGCATCTTGTAGCTGTCTGCAAACTATGAAATGGATCTCCTGAATGTGAGGCGGGTCTTATTACTCTGGACTTGAGACACGCCTCTGTTCAGGAAATCCATTCCATAGTTTGAAGCCAACATGAAGAGCAGCTGACAGGGAATCACACGAGAATATGTTTTACTTGGAGAAACAGAGACGTACATCATGGATCGGAAATCTCTGCATTTTGGATTGGAAAAATCCTTTACGTAAATAATGCTGTATCGGAGCCCGATACCGATACTGGATCAGATTGGCCCATCCCTAATTTTTACTGAAACGTTTTACTTTTGGACATTTGTTATGACGTGTAACCCAAACAACGAGTGCTTTTTACAACCGGGAGCAGCTGATTAACATCTCAAAAGCTCGAATATTTCAACTACAGCAAATGTCAAATGAACTGAAAAAGGAGGTGCCGCAGATGCATTACCATCTCCCTGCCAGCTCTGCTCGAGTGCCTGACCACTGAGATCCTGGAACTGGCAGGAAACATGGCTCATGACAAGAACCAGGATGATCTTGACACCTGCAGTGGTCTGTCTGCAGCAATGAGGAGCTCAGCAGGCGGTTGGAAAGAGTGGCCATCGCTCTGGGAGGAGTTCTTCCTGGGATTCGGGTGGTCCTGCAGCCCGAGGGAACCGAGAGGCCAGCCGAGTCTGGGTGGACAGATCGGACGGCATCTGCAGCCATTTTCTTCTGATCCACTGTGGGACGGACCTTTAAAAGAGATCCTTCCTGCCTACAGCCATCAGTATCCATAACATCTCTTAATGAAATGAGGATAACAAGTTACAGCAACATTTAATTTCTCTTTGGGATTAATAAAGTATTTTTGAATTGAATTGTATTTCACTTAAAATTAAAATAAGAATCTTAAATATGGCAGCAACAAAAATACTGTATTCAGTTAAATATAGACCGTTGTTTATCAGTTTGGAGGCATGAATAAAACAGTTTTGCTGCGTTGCCACCTTTTGCCCACATGCAGTGGAACTACAACACTCACTGCAGCTGCTGCAATACTTTACAGTTCAGAGAATCTTTCAGCAATTAACCAAACTTTCAATTACATTTGATGTAAGAAGTGTTTTTTGTTGTTGGAAACATGAAACCCTAAGTTACATTAGATCCTAACTGACCATTGTCAGAATGTGGGGTCATAATTGATTATATTCGAATAATTATATCAATTCAAGAATACTTTATTAATCCCAAAGGGAAATTAACTGTTGTTGTAGCTCATCATCTTGGTTTCATTAAGAGTTGCTATAAATTGCTATATATGCTGATGGTAGTTGTAAGGATGGCTCCGTCCTGTTGGTCTTGTCTGTTCTCCTTGTGATGTTTTTTCTGTTAGTTAGTTCCTGATCTGTTAGTTTTATTAGTTTCCCTTCTAGTTTAGTCTCCATGTTTAATTACTCTTAGTTTAACCTCCAGTTTAGTCTCCATGTTTATTTACTCTTAGTTTAACCTCCAGTTCTGTCATCCTAGTTTACTTTCCATGTTTCAGGTTTAGTTTCCCAGCTCTGTGTCTCTAGTTAATTGTTTTAGGTTTAGTTTCCCAGTCCTGCTCTGTGTCTCTAGTTAATTGTTCCCAGGTGTTTGTGATTGTGTCCTGTCTTGTCTGTATATGCTCTACTTGTCAGTCTGTCCTTTGTCGCCGCATCGTCTGGTAATCCCCTGTGTCTCTGGTACCTGATAAATGTAAGTGTTTTTTTGCTGCTACGACAGCTACTTGTTTATTATTAAAAGTGTTTATTTTTACCCTTGAGCCGGAAAAGGGTAGCATGCCCTCTCCGGGTCGGGGAGGAGGCCCTGCCCCAAGTGGAGGATTTTAAGTATCTCGGGGTCTTGTTCACGAATGAGGGAAAACTGGAGCGTGAGATCGATAGGCGGATAGGTGCAGCGTCCGCAGTGAAGCGGGCGCTGTACCGGTCTGTCGTGGTGAAGAGAGAGCTGAGTCAAAAGGCAAAGCTCTCAATTTACCGATCGATCTACGTTCCCACCCTCATCTATGGTCATGAGCTTTGGGTTGTGACCGAAAGAACGAGATCTCGGATACAAGCGGCTGAAATGAGTTTTCTCCGCAGGGTGTCTGGACTCTCCCTTAGAGATAGGGTGAGAAGCTCAGTCATCCGGGAGGGACTCGGAGTAGAGCCGCTGCTTCTCCACATCGAGAGGAGCCAGTTGAGGTGGCTCGGGCATCTGGTTAGGATGCCTCCTGGACGCCTCCCTGGTGAGGTGTTCCGGGCATGTCCCACCGGGAGGAGACCCAGAGGAAGACCCAGGACACGCTGGAGGGACTATGTTTCTCGGCTGGCCTGGGAACGCCTTGGGATTCCCCCAGAGGAGCTGCTCCAAGTGGCTGGGGAGAAGGAATTCCAGGCCTCCCTACTTAGGCTGCTACCCCCGCGACCCGACCCCGGATAAGCGGAAGAAAATGGATGGATGGATGGTTTATTTTTACAACTTCCTGGCCTCTGAGAATTTGTCTGCACCACTGGGTTTAGTCTTGTCTCTCTGAGTAAATCCTGACAGTTGTGGGCAGGAAGGATCTGCAGCAGTCTGTCCCACAGCAGATCGGAAGAATCTGGCCACTGATGCCGATATGTCCACCCAGACCCAGCGGGCCTCTCAGTTCTCCTGGATAGCAGGACCACCTGAATGTTGGGCAGTACTCCTCCCTGAGCAATGGTCACTCCTCTCAGCAGATTATTGAGCTCCTCATCATTGCAGACAGTCAACTGCAGGTTTTCAGTGCATGATCCTGGTCTTCTTGTTGTCATGAGCCACATTTCCTGCCAGCTCCAGGATCTCGTCAGTCACTCAAGCACCTCCACCAGGTAGACAGAGATGCATCCACAGCACCTTCTTTACAACTCATTTGGGATGTAACATTTGAGCTTTAAAATAACTGCTCCTGTTTGTAAAAACCACCTTGTTGTCATGTTGTCATCATAACAAATGTCCAAAAGTAAAAAGGTTTCAGTAAAAATGTTGGCTTCATTCGTATGATATTATCTATCAGTGCTTGCACTTTTATTTTTAGACAAATGCATGAGTTTCACAGACTTTAACATGACTAACACCTGCCAACTCTTTTTGTGCAAAAACCCTGCACAAACAACACGGACATAAACAACAACCACAAAAATGTTATGCTTCAAACATCAAATTGTGATATTTGTTGTCATTATGTTCATATACATATCCCGTATATTCTTAGAATTTCAATCTTGAAATTAACTTTATTTTTCAATTTCCCCTGAAAACATTGTAGATGCAGGAAATATCTTGTGTTCCTCAAGGCTCAAGGTTTTTTATTGTCATCTGCATCACAAGGATCTAAGATATAAATTAAGAAATATGCTATACTAAGAAATATGCTAAACTCTAATAGTGCAAAACAATACGCCGAACAACAGCAGCACAAACATCAGTCTGTGTGAATAGATGAATACGAATTAATACAGCAGCATGAAATAAATCAGCAGCATGAGATCAGCAGCATTGATAATCAATAGCACATATCAACAATCAAAGAGGCATTACATAGATTTATCCACCCACCCCCCACCCCCCGGCGGTTCCTCTAGTGGCGTGTAGTGCATTGTCAGTAATATGATGCGCCAAATTCATCTAGAGACCAAAAAAAGTATATTTTTTAAAAATCAATGCAAATATTTATTGATTTTATAAATCATTAGTGTGCTCTGGAGTTGGCCGAGGTGATTTAGTGTTGCTGCCACTGTGACATGTTAAGAACACAAAGATTTGGTCAAAATTTGACCTCTTTCGGGGCGGCCGTGGTGTAGTGGTAATGGCAGTTGACCCCTGATCGTAAGGTTGGAGGTTCGAATCCCGCATCCGCCCACCATGTGTCGTTGTGTCCCTGGGCAAGACACTTAACCCCGAGTTGCTCCCGGTAGGTCTGGATGGCGCCTTGCAAGGCAGGCTACCACTACCGGTGTATGAATGTCTGAATGAATGGGTGGATGGCTGGTATTGTACTGTAAAGTGCTTTGGGGCTCCTCACAGGGGGCTGGAAAGCGCTACATAAATAAGCTCCATTTACCATCTTTCTGCAAACTAGAAAGAAGAGCACTATTGACGGGCCAAGCTACATATTTATCTATTCTGAAAATGTCAACACCCAGCCCACAGCCATTTCTGTGAGCTCCACAAATACTGCCTGGATCCACGGCCGTCAACGCCTGCCAAGCATTTCATTTTGCTGAACACTGCCCTCTAGTGTTCAGACTGTAACATGCCAACATGAGATATTTGATTCCAGTTTAAAATAACATAAATTAAGTGGTCTGTAGAACCAAAACATTAAAGAAAGGTCTAACAGTAGGTCGTGTGTTTTTTTTAAATACAGTACACTATCGGCTAAAACTGTGCTCAGTTTTTTTTACACTGTAAAGTGCCACTTTGATAATATAATAAAAGCTTTGATTAATTTCCGTGCACAACGCATGGAGCAATTGCACTGATCATCACCTAGTTTTACTATCAGCTGCTCTCAGATGGGTTTTAATCTGGATCTACCTAATGAGACGTGCCACAATTACAGAGTGGCCCATCCCTCCTCCTCCAAACGAGCACACCAGACTGTCTTGAATGTTCTCTGCCCGCCTGATGCAACCAGCTGAAGCCATTTCGACACAAGGTCAGTCTGCCCTAATCCTCCATGACCATGAGGTGATGTGAGTGTTGCCGCCGGCACAACTTGCCTGTCATCTTGAAAATCTTCAGGATATTCCAGATGAAAATGGAACATATTGTTGCTGTTATAATTGGACTCATCCTGCTCAGCTTTTGATGGCAGTGTCTTTTCGTGCAATTCTGCACTATCTGGCTAAATCAGTGTAGGCAGGAAAAGGAAGTTGTCACGAAGACCGGTCTTTGGTTAGAATGCAATCATTGCTTTTGGCAGGTGGCATATTCCATTTGTTTCAAGTAATCTCAGTTAATTAGTGTCAGGTAATGTTAACTTCATCTTGTCCAGTCACAAAGTAATACTGTCAGATAATAATAAAAGATGTACAAACAATTATCCTGATGGTTAAAGCTGAATAATGTGCATTCAATCTTTTGCCAAAGGACACTGAGTGCTTCATGTGGCAGGGGCAGTGGACTTTCCGTGGTGTCATTGTGTACTCTACGAACAACCCCGTTGGGTCAGTAAATACAACAAACAGAACATGTCACACAGACCTGGTAAACATCCGTCTTTTTTTTTTGTTGTTGTTGCAGGAATCCTCTATTATTTGCATGCAGAGTTCAGTTTGCGACTCCAAAAGTCCCCCCACAACACTCCTGGGATATTTAGATCCTAACAGGACCTGCTAACAAAGATTTGCCAAACTGGCAGGTGGAGCAGGAAACCCTGCCAGCCATTTGGACTCTGTTTTGTTCTGTGTTCACTCCACCTTCTGCATATTATGAGGGAAATTACGATTTGCAAAGTATGATGTGAATTGCTTTTGCTTTTATGCATAAACAAACATTGCTATAAACTGGGCATTGGAAAGTTTGGACACTTCTAGTTGACTGTACAATAATTTGAGACCTGGTCTGAACTTTTTCCAGGGATTTCATCAGCTCTGTGGACTGTTGGTCAGCTTTGTATGAGTTATTCATTGATGAGCCCAGACTGTGACAGTTTCAGTGCAGATTGAAGCAAATGACACAAACAAGTTGGTCTGAATTTTATTTGAGCGAGTTGTCTTTATAAAACTGTTCACACAGAAACATGGTCTCCATTGAAGCAATTGAGGATCTAAATCTGGTTCTGGTGTCACATCAGCGATGATGCATCAGGTGGTTGGCTCCCATCTGGGTTTTGTTGTGTTTCTGCAACACCAAACAAATTTTAGACACAGGCACAGCTTCTTTTAGATGTTTTGCACTAATGTATGTATGTATACAACATATACATCTGTATGTACTGTATATGTGTATGTAGGGTGACTGTGGATGAGTTGTTAGAGCAGTTGTCCTCCAATGCAAGAGTTGGAGGTTCAATTTCCACCAGCATTCACATGCCTAAGTGTCCCTGGACAAGACACTGAACCCTTCATTGCCTCCGATTTGTGTCCCATCAGTGTATGAATGTGATAAAATACTGATTGTTCTCTGTAGAGATACAGTATAGTAGAGT
Source organism: Garcialebias charrua (assembly GCA_038048925.1). Lineage (NCBI taxonomy): Eukaryota > Metazoa > Chordata > Actinopteri > Cyprinodontiformes > Rivulidae > Garcialebias > Garcialebias charrua. Next base: position 102,902 of record JBBPBX010001119.1, on the reverse strand, counting down.
GCTGTATGAATGGGTGAATGAAGGCACAGATTGTAGTGTAAAGCACTTTGAGTATAAGGTAAGATTGGCACTCTATACTGTAAGTACAGTCCATTTATGTATGCATATCTATCTATCTGTCTAATTTGTTTGAGACAAAGGTCTTATACGATTCATTTGTGTATTTTCATTCAACCTTTATTTATACAGGTTAATCCCATTGAGCCTCGAGGACTCATCGATGACCTGATACATATTTCTTTAACTCTCAGCTACCACATCAAATTTTATCTCCGTATCGGTAAATATGACGAAGTTGTAGTCATTCTTGTTGTTTGCTAATGTCATAACGTTGTGGTGATGATCTTGACAAAGAAGGTATCAGTCAAACTTAATCAAACTGTTTGGGATTACTTACATGTTTTTTTGTTTTATCTAAACCCGATTCATTGTTGAGTTTGTGATGTTTCTCAGATGCTCCCAGCCCCCATACGGTATTGGAAACGACATGTTGTTGTAGAACACTGTATACTTTTTACCACAAGAGGAGAAGAGACATTCGTGTAAATTGACAGATCTATGAGAATGTTTAAAGATTCAACAGCAGCAGATGGGGTTTCTTGTGATACCTCTGGGAATTTCACTTTCACATCTATGGTGTTTGGCGAGGCAGCAACAACTGATGCGGACACCTCTTGCTTGTCATTTTCTTCATGTTCCTGGTAGAACCCATAAAGGAAAGCCATGCCAGGGATGTAGCGCTCAATTCTGGACAATCGGAAGGTAAAATCTCCTTCAACAAGACAAACTAACAAAAGCTGTAAACTAAGAGGAAGTTCCTGAAGCTCAAGTTAGTATTTGCTCATTTAATACACATTGTTTTCCTTTATTCTATTTACAAGTCATGATTTTAATACAAGATCACCGTTTGCCCATCTCTGTCATGTATTCTGGGATCATGGTCCAATGGGCTTTGGCTCTGAGCGCTGGCTTAGAATCACTGAGTTGTCCCACGTCAGCTTTCATTGACATGTCATAAGACTGACACTCAGCTCCCCATCTAATGTGTGCCTAGAACAAATAGAAGATACAATGTAAACCCATCCACAAACGAGTCATTTGGTACTCATGCATGCTCAGTAAAACTCATCCGTTTTGTTTTCTACACCAACCTTTGCCTCAGCGTCGGCTTCGATGCTAGTATCAAGACACATCTTCCAGTTGGTGTCGTCTCCAACTTGGGACATAATTACTTGGACATTCTGAGCATGTGTCTCAGGTGTATAGTACATGGCTACATCATAACCCTCAGGCTTCTCGTTCTCTCTCATGGCGAAGGCCTTGAGATTGAAGACAGCTTCAGGTGTTGCGGTCTAAGGAGTGAAATAGAAACCAGACCATTATGCGTCATTATGCTGTTTCACCACAAGCAGAGAAGGTACAAACAAGTTATTTAAACTATTGGAACATGTCTGAGTGAAAACATCATTTAGCTTCTTTAGCGTACTTCCATCTGAACGTCATAGTTTCTGCGATAAGATTCTCTCTGCCTTGAGGTTGAATCAGAAGAGAGATTGATTCTGTTTGAAGCTTCCTGTGAACACAAATGCATACCAATCTGAATATTTGACTCAAGCACTAGAACAGATGCTGTGATAATAATGTTGCATGAGCCGCCAGATACCTTGGAAAGCTTCCTCAGAGTCTTAAGCAGCTGGCGAGTGCTCATTGGATGCCTGCTGGGACCGGCATCCAGCTCAAAGTGGATCTTGTCAACAGGTTTGACTGTCTCGACTGAAAAAAATGCATACGCTACGTTAGCAAAGCGACATGAGCAACTTGTGTTTTGTAGAGACTAAGAAATGTGTTTTAATACTCTGATCACAAAAAAAGAAGAATTTTATAGAAATTTGTTTTCAGATTTACATTATGTGTTATTATAAGATATTATAATGTTTAAAAAATATATATATAATTTATTTATTTTGATTATTCATTTTATTTTATTTTTTTGCAGCCTTCATAGCTACAAAGATATTGGGTTTATTTGATGCAACTGCACCATGTGCAAATACTGTTTGAAGTCAGTGTAATATGGAAATTTTATGTTGTTATCAATGTCAACAAAGAAAATAAAATAGTTGCCTAAAACAATACCTATATTAAAAAAAACTACATTATATTTTATGTGTTCATAATTTTTTGAACAGTTTCACACACTCCTTCAGATGCATTTTTCACATCAGCATTTTTAATGTATTTTCCCTGCAGTGTCAACACATCTGATATAACCAGCACAAAAACCAGTTTGTACGTAGTGATCATCTGTGCATTATCACCTAAGTTTTAATATTTAAAGGTTTGATTTAAACCCAAAATATTGGCTTAATCTTAACCAATCTATTACCGGTAAACACACTTGTCATGTTAATAAATATTACTTTGTAGTTACTGGTGAGGTAGAACAGTAAATCCTTACGAATAGTGTTCTCATCACAAAAATGTAATGCAGCAAACGCCAGTAAAAGCTACGATATACAAAAAAGCTTGTACTTTTTTTCCTTCAATTAAACACTTAAAATAAATAAAAATGTATTTTGAGATTGTCCAAATTTGAAAAAAAAAAAAAAAAAAGCATGAACACGTTGCTTAGTATGTTCTCCCAAAACATTTTACTCCCTTCTGTGCCTGTAGTTTATAAATCATGCTTAACATTTGGCGTGTTCTTAAACTCATCTGTGTGTTTGTTACTGCACTTACACACCTGGAACAATTTTGAGTGACATGTTAGCATATCCCAGGAAGTAGTAGAGGGGGTAATCCTCCCTGTAGTACTTTCTCTTTAGGCTGTACTCTGCACAGAGTCCCACTCCGTAGACATCACCCTCAGTACTCATATTGTGATATGGATACCAGGTGTTTTGGTGCAGAACCTTTTGGAGCAGGAAAACACAACATGAGTCTGATTTCAGTCAGATGAAACGCTGGCAGAACTATGGTGCACGTAATGGGTCAGAGTCTTACTTCTGTCATCTCTTCCCTGACTTCATCAGAGATGAGCATTAATGAAGTCTTTCTGGGTGAAGTTGGCTCCTCGATGTTTCTGAAGACTGCATACACGTCATATCTGTTCAAAAATAAAGAAGAAATACACTTCTTAAACTTTGTATTGGTATGAATTGCTGTTGAACTTAAAGTTCAATATATTCCTATTGTTTCATAATGTAAAACATTTGGTTTCTTTCCAAAGTAACTAGAAATAATAATTTTTAGTGTTCATAAATACCTCAATGAAAACAGTTCAATCTCTTCTTTGCAAGGAGGGAAATCAAGCTCAAATTTCTTTTCTGCAACATTTATCTTAGCTGTGAACTTCCATGGAACAACAACGGGCATCTTGCTCTTTGACTCGAAGCCACACTGGAACAGATCTGTGTTGATCCCGTAGAAAACCCAGAAATCCTTGGAGAATCTAAAAACAAACAAATAAACACAGTGCAGAAAAATTAGAGCTGACACTTCTTAAACAAGCCTCAACAACGAGGACTATATGTCATGCAGAAAGTAACGATGGAAGTTTTTAATAGGCTATTTTTTAAAGTAACTCCATAATTACTCCTACAGATAACCATCAGATATGAATATATGTTTTTTTTTTACTTTTTTAATTAAACACTATGATTTCCGAGGAGCCAAAGGCTGGCAGAATAATTTTTGAAGGGTTTGAATTCCTCCAATATTTATAGGTATTTGCTGCATAAAAACGATTTGAAATAGAAGAAAATCAAAACATCGTTACTCTCTCAGAGAAAAGCATACAAAGAAAAATCGAGAGCAAGATAGGCAAGAAAAAAAAAGGCATTTTTTTGGTCAACAAAATAATTCTAAATAATTTTCAGAATTCAAGCCAAACTAAATATTTTAGTATAATAAACACATTGACAAGTATACCCTGTTTCAATTTAAATATCTTTACCCGGCAAAACCATCTGTTTCCAGTGAAACTTCAGAGTTAAGGAGCTGCCCAAGATGGTCTGTTAGTGGTGGGTTTACGGAAGCTTTAGCTGAAAAGCAAAATAAAACACAGTTTTTTTAGTTATGTCAAAAGCCCAACTACTTTTAGAACGAAGCGTTATAGCTTTGATTCCTCACAGTTAACAGTGACTGCAGTAAGAGTATTATAATATTTGCTGATTTCCACAGGGAAACCCAGGGTTGTGGCTTGGAAGTAACGAGCCTCAAATATCAAGAATGGTCGTCTGTAGTTCCATGAAGTTCCTTTCTGCAAATTCTCAATGGCAGCCCACAGAAGACTTGTTTTCTCTGCAGAAGGATTCAGCACCTGCACGCAACAACATCGTTTCACGTTTTGTTGGGTTCACATGCTTTTATTTATCATTAATCGATCAGTTTTTCCAACCTTAATGATGTTGCGGATAGTCTCCTTGTTGATATCAGTGTAGAACCACTCCTGGCCTGAAGCACGGGAATGAGCCGAAAGAACTGGCTTATCTTCTGGCATTTTCTCCCAGGTTTGAAGCTGAAAATGATGTAACATATATTGGTCAACTAGCAAATACAATGCTTGATTAAATGTGGTGTTTAACACTCACAACTTTGAAAATAGCCTGAAGGTCCTCGAAGGTATAATCTCCTTTAAAGTCAGGAATGCTCGTTCCAAACAGCTCCTTAATTCCATCTGCACAGATACCGAACTTTATGGGAGGAGAAATAAAAGCACAATTGTTTGTGATTGGTAAAACCCATTCATGCCAGCAGTATTGTGCAAGAGTTTACCTCCAGCAGCTGGATTATTCTACCAATCATGTGGATTTTGCCTTTTGACATGACTTTACTGGGAATTATATTGTTTGCACGTTTCAGCATGAAGAACTCTGATGTCAGGCCAGTTAGGAGATCATCTGAAAAAATACAAACATGGTCATTTAATGTCTTGTAGGAAAAAAAAAAGTAAAATCCCTATTGTATTCATACGTACCATCAAACCAGTCTACATGCCTTGCTTTGCTGTAGTAATAACTGAGACGACCAAATTTAGGGGCGAGGATTTTCACAGCTACACTTGCGGCAATAGAGCTATTGAAAAAGAAGTATATGTACATATATAAGGTTTGAATTAACAATCAAGTCCAGCAGTTCTTTGTTGAAGTTCTACTGACATGAAATGATTGTCTGGAGTCCAGGATCTGGATAAACCTCGCAGGTAGGAGTATGCAAAGCTGCCGACGTCGAGGTCTTTCTCTTCCATTAAATGTGTTGTCACCGTGGAAACGACAGCCATTGATGGCTTGGTGTCAAACAGAACCATCAAGGCCAACATGCGGATCTCAGCTGGAAGGTGCTTCTGCAGGAACAGGTTCATGGTGATGTCTTGAACCTGAAAGCAACAGCAAAGAGGAGAATCTTGTAAAATACACACGCGTTCTAGTTAAACTGCACTTTTTGACAGTTCTCAAAAGAAGTTTAGTAACCCATAGTAACTTTACCATGGGTTTTATTTCTACAGAACCCATGGTGAAGCTGTGAATGAAACATTACAAGTGTCTGCTACCATTCATTGCTCTTACACTGTGAGGGTCTCTGACAGTGATGAGTCTCATTGCCTGCACGGCCGAACTCTGGACAAAAGCGGGCAGATCCACTGGGGTGGCAGCCACTCCAGGAAGGAAACGCATGATGGTTTTAATGCTGCCAGGGTGACCTGCGTTCCCCAGAGCTTTTAGAGCAAGGACCATTTCTTCTCTGTCGTTTCTCCTCAAAGCATCTGTAGCCATGTCCAACAGTGGCTGGAACAAAAATAAATTGATGGTGAGGGTCAATAAATGTTGCTGATGTTAATCTAAAGTAGTGGTGGTGGACACAGCTAACCCATATTCTGATAACTGAAAAAATATATATAGATTTGTTAATGATAAACTGCTAAACAGATAAAGAAAATTAGCTGACGTAACTCTATAAACCATTAACCGTAAGGTGACAGTCAGTCTGTGTCACACATCTTTTCTCCTTCAAGCTGAAGCTGCGTTGACCAATCACGTCTTGCCATGTGTATACTAAGTTAGATGCTAGTGAAGATTCTCAGTCATCCAGGACATGATGAAATCAAAGTACTAAGTACCGTATTTTCCGTACTATAAGTCGCACCTTTTTGCCTAATTTGCATGCCCTGCGACTTATAGAGAGGTGAGACTTGTTTATGGATTTTTTCCCATATTTTTTAGACCAATTTTTGGCTCAGATATGACCGTTTTTCCATTTTGGCATAAATGGTGCAGTACCACTTTCGGCCGCTAGGGGTGCAGTACCACCTTTGTCCGCTAGAGTACACCAACCGTTCCCACCTCATGTGTCTGACGAGAGCCTCTTCTGGACGGACTCAGTCTGTCGCAGCCCGGCCTCCTGCTCTGGAGGTCTGACTGACACTTCCAGAGTCCACCAACCGTTCCCACCTCATGTGTCTGACGAGAGCCTCCTCTGGTCGGATTCACTCTGTTGCAGCCCGGCCTCCTGCTCTGGAGGTATGAACTAGCTACTTCGTTGTTAGCTCAGTCTTAGCAAAATAGGTCAAGAACCACAGGACATATTTTGATCAAACTTACAGAACGTAATCACTAGATGGATATTTACAACTGATTAGCTTTATGAGATGTTTGAGATAAAATTTGATGTTTTATAGACGTAAATGTGTCGCAGTTAGCTTAGTTGATTTTTTTCCTTGTACGTTTGAGCAAATAGCTCATAAATCACACGGCAGATTTTTTTTCAAACTTACAGAAAGTAATCACTAGATGTACATTTACAAACTGTTAGCAGTTGGAGTTATTTGAGAGAAAATGGGCAGCACGGTGGCACAACTGGTAGAGCTGCTGCCTCTCAGCGAGAAGGTTGCCGGTTCAAATCCCGGTCCGGGGCCTTTCTGGGTGGAGTTTGCATGTTCTCCCCGTGCATGCGTGGGTTTCCTCCGGGTACTCCGGTTTCCTCCCACAGACCAAAAAACATGCTTGTTAGGCTGATTGGTGACTCTAAATTGACCCTAGGTGTGAGTGTGAGAGTGGATGGTTGTTTGGTGTGAGTGAGACAGGTCCCTCTTGTAAATGAGTCCCCGTGACTCAACGAGGCTAGCCTGTATAAATAAAGGTTGAATGAATGAATGAATGAAAAAAAAAATTCGATGTTTGATAGACGTAAATGTGTCGCGGTTAGCTTCGTTGTTTTTCCTTGTACTTTTTCAAAGCAAAATTTTTTAAATCCAGCAGATTTGACCATTACGTGAATTTATTAAGGAACGGCTAAGCTAAGACACATGTTTGCTATAATTTTCAGCAGACAAATAATTGTTTTTACCGTGTTAATCTTGTGAAAAGTCCTTCCGTGCATGCTTCTGTGGTCGTCATTTTCAGCATGGCAAATGACGCGTCGCGTAGCGGTGACGCATAATAGATGCGACTTATATAAAGGTGCGACCCGTTTATGGATTTTTCCAATTTATTGACAATAATTGGACAAAGCGACTTATATAAAGGTGCGACCTATAGTCCAGAAAATACTGTAAGCCAATGGCGTACATTCAGCTAGCCACTGCTGCTTCGACCAATCATGTCTTGTCTTGTGTACAAGTTTCTCCGAGACATGCCCACAACAGACATAAACAAGCTTGTGAATTTTGTGAGCAAACTTAAAGTTGGCAAAACTGAAGTTAGTGGAAGCTAATTCCACTAACAGTTTCCAAAGTTAGCAAAAACTCTATACAGTAGTTTGCTTTAAAAAAAATAATTCAGCTATCAAACATAAAATATGTATATTTTATAGATTGGCAACCTGTACAGCCGTCACTGGACATGGTTTGTGATATTCACAGTGTCTGTACACCAGAGAGCCATAGGAAAGAACCACAGTGTGCCACAGATAGGTATCAGATTTACTGTATGGCATCCTCAGGAAAATCTGCAAAGAAAGACAAAAAACTGTTGTCAGAAATGTTTTGGTAAATGGTAAATGGAGCTTATTTATATAGCGCTTTCCAGCCCCCTGTGAGGAGCCCCAAAGCGCTTTACAATACCAGCCATCCACCCATTCATTCAGACATTCATACACCGTTTTGATTGTATATACTGTATATATATATAATTATTTATAATTATAGGCATTACTTAATTATAATTATTTATAAACATAGGCATTACTTAATTATAATTATTTATAATTATAGGCATTACTTAATTATAATATAGTTTAAATCTTAATCCATTTTCTTGACCAACTCACTTTAGCCATCTCGACCAACTCAGGAGTCGTCTGCAGATGCTGAAGGGCCAACAAAAAGGTTTGCCAAGCTTCAGTTAGAGTCAAATCTCTCGCCTGAAACCGCTTTTCCAAGAACTTCAGGATTTTAGCATCACCAGCTTCAACAGAGAGGTCTAAGAACCATCGTCTAAAAAGTAAAAAAAATAAAAAATAAAAGACATCAGTTAAACAAGATCAACAACAACAACAACAACAAGAGACTGTTGGAGTCAGTCTCCCCACAATCACAAGCCCCTTTCATAAGTCAAATCCGCGCAATTGCCGCACAGACCAGTCCGGCTTTAATCCTCCCCGGGTCATTCATAAGACCACAGTTGAAGGCGGGCAGGTCCCGCTCACATAAACATGTTCAGAAATGAAGCCGCAGTGCGGTCCAAAAGAGGCATGGAGCAGAACTCAGCTGAGCATGAACTGGACCGCAACGTATTTATTGTGGGACAGACGTCAGACGTTTACAAGTTGTCGTTTCGTGCCATTTTTAATATTTCCTCAGTAATAAATCTACAGCTGATGTCTCCCTCCAGCGCTCGTACACACACAGCTCCTCCGCTGCTCAGAGAGAGAGAGAGAGAGAGAGAGAGAAAGAGAGGAAAAAAAGAGCGAAACTAACTTTTACAAGTTGCTGTTTCGTGTCATTTTTAATATTCCCTTGTTAATAAATCTGCTTGTTGATTAATCCTGCGGTCACTCACTGATATCATCATATTCTGAGCGCGGATCCACGGGTTGCATTCACGAGTGGGTCTGGCCGGCTCGGGTCCGGATCTGACACTACCTCTGGTCCCGGATCAGGGGCGCATCAGAGGCGAGTAAAATGTACTCGCCAATCCGCCTTTGTGTTTTTTCTGAATGCTCGTTGGAGGACTGAACACGCATCAGGCATGGACTGAGCCGTTTTATGAAAGGGGCTACAGACATCTACACCTCCAGACGCAGAAAGAGGACCACCTGCATCATGAAGAACCCCACTCACCCAGCATACACACTTTTTGCCCCGCTCCCCTAAGGCAGGAGGTTGCAGAGCATCAAGTGCAGAACCACTAGACTGTGGAACAGCTTCTACCCTGAAGCTGTTAAGACTCATAAATCCCTAATCAGAAAAATCACTGAAAAGTGCCACTTTAATTTTTTGTCTGCTTTTGTTATATGTGACTTTGTCTGTGCTGCTGATTAGCCGTGCTGCTGATTTCTTGCCTTTAAGCTGCATTCATATCCATTCACTCACAACAGACTCATGTTCAGACAGCTGTTTGATAAACTAGCACTTTAGGATTTTTATTAATGAAAAGTGCATTATAATAAATTGAATTCATTATTATTATTATTATTTTATTAAACTGTATTATACTGTAGTACATTATTATTGTTTTGCATGTATCTTAGATTATTGCATACTGTTTCTTTTTTGTAATTTAATTGCTCCCCAGGTGCTTTCATAGTTCAAATGTTGCCATTGTATGGGAACATACAATGGAGACAACACATAACACATTATTATTATTATTTTCTATTTTTGGGTGTAACTGGGACCTTGAGTACACAACTTTTTTTCCACCTGATGTACCACATGTGATGTGAATGACAATAAAGAACCTTGAACATTAAAAATAGGAATAGCTTTTAAAAAATCCCACAAAAGGTGGCAAATAAGGTGAAATTACATTATCTTTTTTTTTCAGTGACAAAAGCAGAATGGTTTATGACTCACACTAATGCAATCATGTTTTATGCAGCTGTTACGACCCTGAATAAACCCTTCTGGAATAATGGAAAAATCATAAATATTTTTATCTTATACAGTAGTCATCTTTTGAGACTTTAAAAAGCATGGGGAAAGATTTTTCATCAAACAGTTTCAATATAAAGCTTCAGTAAATCACAAGTTAAAGCTTTGTGGTTAGAGCCTTTTGCACATTTAATTACTTTATCTCAACTTTTTTAAGGGTACTTGTGAAAAGAATTACATTTCAAGTGTCTTCGTGCAGACGCACTGTTTATTAGTGTCTGGCATCACTACAATGTCAAAATGTGAATATGCAAACAACATTATTGCCCCAGAATTCATGTTTATGTACATCTCTGTTGATTCTCACCTGTACTCAGGACTGTCTGCAAATTGCTTCCACATACTTTCCAGTCCTTCAGTTGGAATCACTTTCATCAGCTGGTACACCTTTATAATGTCGTCAGTGCTTTCATTGTCAATCCTGTGCATGTTGACCTCAGCCAGATGCTTAATTAGTTCAACAGCCTGTGGAAGAACATGGACAGTAATTCACTCTGGACCCCTGAACGTGTAGACATGCATTTTATGGTGATAGAGCTGGTCTATCCTACCTTTGGCACGGGGTTGTCCAAGTTCTGCATCACAATTGGGATATGTACGTCTACATCTTCAAACTTGTAAACAATGTCGCCCTTGCTTTCCATTGGTCCTGGTGTGATGGTTGAAACGGTGTCGCTCACAGTGAGCAGCGTCAGTTCCTTCCTGCAGGAGAGCTCATTTATTACACCTGGAGTGTGATGCTAGCAGACAAAACGTGTGTATGTTTCCCCGCACTTACGTGGCCTGCATCTTAAACGTTCCACCCTTCACATTGAAGGGACTGAAGTGCTGTTGCTCCAGGCCATGAGCTCTTGTAATGAGACCCCCCTCCGCCGATGGTTTGACAGTGTAAACATACCTCACTGTGGAAAAGACAGACACTCCTCTCTAGATTGGAGGAAATGGAAGCCCAACTGAAGTTAACCTGTTTGATCTGCACTCACACAATGAGCAACAAACTAGAAACAAAACAAAGAAACCTCTTCGGATAACTTGTCATCCACAGCATGCGCCATTCCTCTGAACATCTCCACTTTCTCCCTGCAGTTAGTGACGTCCACAACCTGAGTGATGGTCCAGTCATTTGTTTCTGTGTCTTCTTCAATGGCATAGTTGCTCTGACATTTGCCATGGAGTCCAAACTGAAAGCGAAATAAATGCATAGCATAAATACCCTTTGACATTCTGATTTCACAGACGCTATGTGGAACAGAGTGGTGGATTCACCTCTTCCAGTTCATAGATGGTCTGTGTTGTCTTCACAGTGACCTGGAAGAATTCAAGTATTCCCCTCACGATGTTGACGACAGTGTTGGAGGTCTCGGCAGAGGCGAGGATGTCGCTAACGTGTCCGTTGGTGTACTCAAACTTGAAAGGTTTGACAAGCTGAGCAGCAATACGTTTGACCAGTTTTGGTGAAGGCTCGTAGTCGTTCTTCTCTGGGAAGCCATTATACTCGGCAAAACCCAGATCGGAGAGCTTTGAACAGGAAACAGAAAGAGGATGGTTTGTTTTGTTTCATACAGCTTTACCACTCAGGGTTCATGCATTTGTCAGGTCAATACTGTACTGTTCCAATGGTTTATTGTCTGGGTGTCCAAATACTTCTTTAAAAAGTCTTCAGTTAATCCAAAATGCTGCTGCCAGAGTCTTAACTGGAGTAAGTAGGAGAGATCATATCTCTCCAGTTTTAGCTTCTCTCCATTGGCTCCCTGTCAAATCCAGAATTTAATTCAAAATCTTACTTCTAACCTACAACGCTCTCAACAAGCTAGCTCCATCTTATATTTGAGATCTTATTATACCATATTTTCCTAACAGAGAACTTCTCTGTCAAACTGCAGGCTTACTTGCGGTTCCTAGAGTTTCCAAATGTGAGGAAAACATTTCAGTCATCAGGCTCTTCTCTTGTGGAACCAACTTCCAGTTTATGTCCATAAGGCTGACACATTGTCCAGTTTTAAGACTGGGTTCAAGACTTTCCTTTTTGATAAATCCTATAGTTATGGTTGGATTGTTAAGCTGCTATAGGCTTACAGGACAAATTGACTTAATTTCCTTTAAATGAACTTTTACAATTGAATTTGATACTATTTGCATCTTAATATGTGATCATCGACCTGCCATTGTGTATCTATTCCTCCTTCCTGTTCCTCTCACACCCAGCCTGTCGAAGTAGATGGCTGCTTGTCCTGAGCCTGGTTCTGCTGAAGGTTTCTTCCTCATGAGGGAGTTTTTCCTTTCCACAGTTGCCTTCATGCTTGCTCAAGATGAGAGTTTGGCGATGGAGTTAAATTCAAACCAGTCTGCTCCTCAGATAAATAGTTTTAATTTTTTTTTTTTTTTATATGACTGTTTCTGTTCAGTGCCTGAGATTACTTCTGTTGGGACTTGGCTCTATATAAATAAACTGAACTGAATTGAATTTATTTTACTTTAAATGTATTATCAACCTAGAAGAATTTGTCCAGAGGACTTGACTTAACCTTGCAATATTTATTTACCTGAATTATTGAGCATGCATCACGACATTATTAACCTTCTTCTAACAGTCTTACCTGCAACAGGAAGGTTTGACCGGACACTCCGGTGATCCTGGCCTTGCATGTTATTTTCACACCAGATTCTGCAAAGTTTGCCCTGTTGACTTTGAAGTTCACCACACCTTCATATCTGTATTCGTAGGTTTTCTTTGGATTCAGGGTGAGATCTGAGAGATGGTCTCAGTGTTAAACATCACGACTTTTTGCTTTTTGAAAATGAAACTTTTTTAAAAATGTATCTTTATCAAGAGAATACTTACCGTAACGCAGGTTTTGACAAGCTGAAAAATGAAACAGACAGCATTAGAGTTTGTGATGAGATAGTATCAGATCTTTTAGGATTTGATTTTGTTAATGCATCATCTGCAAAACCCAAGTGCCTGCATCTTAAATAAAAAAATAAAAAGCTTTATAAAATGTTGAAAACTAGCAGAAAGGGGAAAAAATCTGGTAAAGCCCCAGTGGCCCAGAAAAGAAAACACTTTATATGTACCACAAAAACCATCTCATTATAAGTTATGCTGTTGTAAAAGTAAATTAGTACAAACCAAATCAAAATAAAACTTACTGGCCAGCGCCAAAAGGCAACAAAGGAGGAGACCCCGCATAGTGGGAGAGGAGTGAAGACCGTTTGACGTTTGTCTTTATATAAGTGCTGCTTTTCATATAACATTTGGCTTTGAGAGCAGATCAGACGTCCGCTCTGGACAAACGACTGTTCAAGCAAACATTGGTCTTTGAGGGTAAGTCGCGTCGACCCGTGACTTTGTCAAAGTGACCTGGACGAAAGGTAAAAGATAACTCTGGAAATATTCACTGCGATCCTGGCTTGTGTGAAAATGTGATCATTTTAACAGCTTTGGCTTATTTTATCTGCTCCCAAGGAGAGGACTGTCCGAGCAACAATCAAGAAACTTCTCTAAAACTAACGTAAAGTGACTATTTCAAACAAAACAACCAAACAGACGCTGAAGGGGAGATGATGACAGCAAAGTTTCAAAGGCACAATCATTTGTTTGCAAAACCCAAGTATTTCTCAAACCCAAAAGAATAATAATAATAATAATAAAAATCAAAGTGCAACATAGTTTTTCAGCTCATGATAACATAAAAAATGAATGCTGATATAGAAAACATAAGAAAATATGGAAACCATACATATAAGAAAACAGCTGAACCGAACACAAGTTTCTTTATCAAGTTTTAAGTTTCCATTGAGGTAATAATAATAATAATAATAATAAACTTTATTTGTATAGCACCTTCCTACAATGCCTTGCATTGACCAAGGTGCTTAACAGGACAGAAAATATAAAAACCGGTACAATAAATCAGTGAAAATAGAATAAAAGCAACAGCAATAAAAGGAGGCAATGGAAATAAAAATGCTACATACTAAAATACCAAAAATAATAAAAGTTACACACTGAAATCTTTTTTGAAGAAGTGGGTCTTCAGTTTGGATTTAAACAGAGTCAGATCAGAGGTGGCACGCAGCTCAAGGGGGAGGCTGTTCCAGGCTTTTGGGCCGGCAACAGAAAAGGACCGGTCTCCCCATTGTTTGTACCTTGAGCGAGGCACCTCCAGCAGGTGTTTACTGGCAGATCGTAAAGCTCTGCTGGGCTGATGGACTTTCAAAAGTTCTGAGATGTACAAAGGTGCGAGTCCATTCAGAGCTTTAAAAACAAACAGCAACAGCTTGAACTGTATCCTGAATTGAACCGGGAGCCAGTGTAAAGAGGATAGGACAGGATGTGTTCATATTTTCGTGTGTTAGTCAAAAAGTGGGCGGCAGAGTTCTGTACAAGCTGTAAACGGGAGATGGAGGATTGATTAATTCCAACGTACAAAGCATTACAATGGTCAAGTCTGGAGGTCACAAAGGCATGGATGGCCTTCTCCAGATCACTATGGCTGAGGAATGACTTTACTTTAGAAAGCAGACAGAGCTGAAAGAAGCTGGTCTTGACAACAGAACTGATCTGTTTATCAAGCTTTAAGTTGGCGTCAAGCAACACTCCAAGATTTCTGACCACCGGGTTGAAGTGGGGGAGGGGAAAACCAAAACTGGGACTGGGAAGGATGTTGCTGGTGTCACCAGGTGCACCAAATAAAATGCATTCAGTTTTATCTGTGTTTAGGTGGAGGACGTTTTGAGAGAGCCAGTGCTTAATGTCATTTAAGCAGTTGACAATAGTGTTTGAATTGGGTGAGGGGTTGGGAGTGACTGGCAGATAGATTTGTAAGTTGTCATCATACATGTGAAAAGACAGATTATGACGTGCAATGATTGATCCTAATGACAGCATGTAAAGAGAAAAGAGGACTGGCCCCAGAATGGATCCCTGTGGTATGCCAGAGGTCAGAGGGGTTGATGAAGAGGAGGACAGATCACCTATCACGACAGAAAAGGTTCTCCCAGTTAATAATGATCTGAACCACTCAAGCACAGCTCCCTGGAGGCCAACCTGCTGAGACAAACGGTTGAATAGTACCTGATGGTCGACAGTGTCAAAAGCTGCTGAAAGATCTAACATCACCAGCAGAACAGAGTTTTTTGCATCCAGGGACAGAAGAATGTCATTCTGCACTTTGAGTAGTCATTCTGTACTTTGAGCAGTGCTGATTCAGTACTGTGACGGGCTTGAAAACCAGACTGAAATTTTTCAAACAGGTTCATGAGCTCTAGAAAAGATTGAAGTTGAATAAAAACAATATTTTCTAGGACCTTTGATAGAAATGACAGATAGGAAACTGGTCTGAAATTAGAGAGAGCTGTAGGATCTAGGCCTGGTTTTTTGAGAAGAGGCCTGACCACAGCGTGTTTGAAAGCAGATGGCACAAAACCTGAAGTTAGACAGCTGTTAATGAATGACAAAACACAAGGACCAATTACATCAAAGGACTGTTTGAACATTTTAGAGGGGATGATGTCCAGAGAACAGTTTGTTGTTTTCATCTGCTGAACCACCTTGATGAGGTGAGGCAGTGAAACCAGGTCGAACTGGTCAAAAACAGCTGTGGTTGTTGCAGACGCACATGACTGGACAGTGTTGGATAGACTGACAATGTTCTGCCTGATATAGTCTATTTTGTTGACAAAATAGCTCTGAAAGTCATCACAGGTAGACTGTGTGGCTGTTTTCAGAACATTGACAGAGGGATTGATGACAGACTGGATTGTGCTAAATAGTGTCCTCGGCCGGTTGCAGCTGGTGGAGATTAAATTGGAGAGGTATTGTGACTTGGCCTGCTTAACAGCATTTTGATAATCACAGAGACAGTCTCTCAGTATTCCCTGGGATACATGAAGCCGGTCCCATCTCCATTGGCGCTCTGCTTTCCTGCAGCATTGTCGAAGGGCCCGCGTTGTTTCAATGAGCCATGGAGGTGGTTTGATCTTTGAAGAAGCCTGTTTGAGAGGAGCAATAGAGTCTAAGATTGTTGTGCAGGTGTGATGGAAGGAGGTGATGAATTCCTCAGGATGTAGAGAAGGGTCCAAGCTGACCGCAGAGCATAAGTCCATGCTCTTAAATTTCATTCAACCTTTAATTTATACAGGCTAGCCTCGTTGAGCCACAGGGACTCATTTACAAGAGGGACCTGTAAAAAGGTATCAGTGAACTGACTTTGAGTGGATGGGGTGAAGGAGCGGCAGAGATATGCTGGGAGAACGGCCTTCGGTGCAGGAGGGGTGAAAAATTCCAATAAGATGGGAAAGTGGTCTGAAATATAGGTGTCCAGAATCTCTACAGCAGATATGTGAAGGCCGTGGGAGATAATTAAGTCCAATGTGTGGCCCTGATTGTGCGTGGCCCCTGAGACAGATTGCGACAGGTTAAAAGAGTCCAGAAGTTCCTGAAACTCACATCCAAGTTGATTACTTGGACAACAGATATGTAAGTTGAAATCTCCACAAAAAACCAGGGTGTCAAACTTTGGCAGCAGTTCAGCCAGTAGTTCTGAGAACTCATTGAGGAAGTCATTATTATATTGTGGTGGACGATAAATAAGCCCACACAGCAGAGGTTTAGCAGATTCCAGCACAAACAGCATGATTTCAAAGCTGCTGTAGTTTTTCTGAGGCAACAAGCGGCACTTGAACGCATCACTGAACACAGCAGCCAGCCCCCCCCCCTTCCAGACCCGCGCGGAGCATTCAGGTAGGAGCAGCCAGGTGGGAGGAGCTCAGAGAAGCAGCTGTTGTCCTCTGGTTTCTGCCAGGTTTCAGTCAACAGAAACAGATCCAGACGATGAGTGGAGATCAAATCACTTAATATAAAAGTTTTATTAGTGATCGATCGGGCGTTAAACAGTGTTGCACGTACTGGAACACAGCCAATTACGTCACCCGCAGCTCGAGCGAGCGGGTGGAGGTTCTGTTTAATGCAGCCTCGCTTCAGGGTCCTCACCGAGGGACAAGATGGATACTGATCACTGACGTCATGATTGACAGCAACAAGGCAGCGATGGCGATGAATCAAGGAACGATGGACATCAAAGACGCTGAATTCAGGAGGTAAGTCAGCCATAGCCGTGCTGTGAGAGGAGAGATACTTTTTGAATCTCGTACTCTCTAAATGAGGCACTGCTGGGATTGCTAAACACTGAACTGCTATTTCAGTGTTTTCTAAACACTGAACTGCTATTTCAGTGTTTTCAGGGACCACTGTCAAAAGGGTATGACTCTCATCAAGTCCTTCTGTATGGTCCCTCTGTGTATGGTCTGGGTCCCCACGGTACGTGAATCCCGTACGGGCCACCAGATGTAAAGGATTATGAGGAGGTCAATATTAATACTGACCTCTTTACCTTAATTAATTTACTTATTCAGATTGAATAGTAAATTCACGGATTCTTTTCTTTTTCAGTTTACCCAATATTTCTGTGATCTTTATGATGGATACATAAACAGAGCTATAAAGTGACAATGGACACGTTAACTTAGCTTGATATGTCAAAGAGACACTATCATTTATTTAAAATGAATCAACTAAATTAACACCATTACACTTGATTGACATGATTTCACTTTCTTTCAAATTAATACGTCAGCACACTTAAATTTAACACAACAGACTTCAATATTGGATGTTAACATATTTAGTCTGTGGGCTCTTCAGCTTAAAATAGTTTCCAGCTTAGATTGAGAGGGAAAAGAATAGGAGGAAAGATTTAAGAAGAATTGGGAGGTTAAGAGAGGAAGTTTATCTTGCATTTATGAAACCAGATGACACTCTTCCGTACGCGTCCAGCTAAGATATCATCACACCTCCAGCAAGCAAACAGCTGCTCCTTTACCTTAAGACGTCCGCCTTGGTTCTGGTAAAGAGCTGTGGTCAACTTTAGACTGACGAGTCGTCGGTCCCGCAAGTCCAAGCTGGACTCCACGCGTGTTTACCTTGTCGGTGTCGGTGATACTCGCTTTCGTCGGCAGAAGTCGTGACAGTCGTGGCTTCTTGGCTCAAGATAATTTATTCCAGGAAGGAATAACAAAGTTTTTGAGCTTACGCTCGTTCGAAGTGGACCCATAACAACATGTTATCAGTCCCAGCTGGATGACGAGTCCTTAGCGCGTGACTGGTGGTCATTCAGCTCTTTGGGAAAAGTTCACATCTCTTTGAAGTTCCCAGCAAACTCTGAAGCGTTTCCGCACAGTTAGAACTTAAAAGCAGGATCAAAGAGAGGAGTGAGCTTGTGTTATCGCGACCCAAGGTTACAGCCAGAGCAGAGGGAGATTTGTTTAGGAAAAGACAGAGAAGCTGGAGCCTTGTTCATGAAAAACAACGGATTAACCTGTCTTCTGACTCTCTAAACAAAACCGTCTGGTCTATGTGACCCGAGATTTCAACTTTAACACAGCAGTGAACACAGTTTAAACTCTTACAGAATAACATAGCTTAAAAGCACACATCATGAAAATGACAAAAGTTATTCTTTTGATCTCATCAGCCTAAAATCAAAGATAGAAATAGTTTCTTTTTGGTGACTATGTTATCAGATTATGGCTAAATGAATGATTTTGTAGTAAATGTCTTGCTTTACTGAGAGGTCAGTAAAGGTCATCACTGGACAGTTCAAAAACCTTAGTTTGACCCTGGGTAGGTCCACAACACCAGGACTCCCGCTCTCTTTCCGCGTCTTCTGCGGCGCTTGTTGCGTGGCAACATGCTGGCGTTGCGGTGTAGGTAGGCTGGAACAGACGCCAGGAAAGGTGGAGGTGATGGAGGCTTAAAATGTCCATATTTGCCAGTAGTCGGTGCGTTGATTAGCGAGTCTCGTATACTTAGAAGAGTTGAGCGATCATAGACCAGAAGCGAGGATGCATCGTCGATGAAAAAAAGGCAAAGCACGAACAACAATAAAAAGTTCAGGAGAGGAGGTAGACAGCGTGCCGTAAACAAAGGTGCCATCTTTACAATACAATTCAGGTGTTGAGTTTTTACTATTGTTCCAATTAATTAAACTAATAAGTAAAAATATTAATAATGTTAGAGGCAAGGGACCCAGTTTCCTTTTTTGTGGCATAAACAGGAATTTGAATGATGTTATGCCAGTTTCTGATCACATTGATCTCAGGTAAATGGAGGAGAAATACACAGAGGAGACCTCATCCAGCCTTTATTTAAACCTGTGGAGCAACGGAAAACTGAATCTTCAGAGCAAATGCTCAGCTCCGAACACACAATGATCTAAAACTCGTTCCTACATGACATATAGGACATATAACATGGTGAATCGCAGCGTTTTAAAGGTGGTTTTGAAAAAACCTGCCTCAGCTTGAAGAGCTCCACAAATAGTCCTTTAAAAAATGCATTTAGAGGGTGATGACATCCAGCTGCAATGTTCCTGTTTTTATTTTTGCCATATGTTAGAATCACGTTCAGGCATATGAGACATGACAAAGTCATACGCAATCACACTCACAGCTTTTCTGATTGTTTTCTTGTTTGTCACCCTCCTCTCTCCACATCATTCCAAGTATTTCTCTCTCTTTTTTTTTTCTTCTATACTGTACTAGTATCAGCCAGCAGCGAGCGATGACACATTCTGGGTCAGAACCGGTTTCTTACTTTTCTTGGAGCTCAGATGAAAATGTGAGTCTGGCAGGGCTGTTTGCAACACTCGTTTAGTTGCAGCTAGTTAGTAATCTATTGGTTTATTGTAAGTGAAATGAGGCTTATTGAGGGAAATTTTATTTTTCTATGTGCTTGAGAGGTTATTTTTGGAAAACTAAAGTGACTATAGTGAAACAAAAAAACTGAAAGTTATGCACCATAACTCATGTTCCCCGAAGGAAGGGAACGAGGTGCAACATACTTGCTATGGGAATTGCACCCCGCGCGATTACCTGAAGGAATATACTCACGCCTTTACGGCGTCACTGCCGTGCCAGAGGCCCCTCCCTCTGGGTACTTAAGCGGCTTGCGCCCCTCCATCTTTCTCCAAAATTGCACTTCACCGAGCTTTCAGCATTGAAAGGGCCAGATATGTTGCACCTCGTTCCCTTCCTTCAGGGAACATGAGTTATGGTGCATAACTTTCAGTTCCCTTTCAGTCTGGTCTCTCGGTGCAACATACTTGCTATGGGAACGTAATCCATTCACGCCCTTGAAATGCTCAGCAAAGTGCATGTGAGAACATCCGTCCTAAAAGACAGGCATCTCCCAGCTGCTTTCTGAAGGGAATGTAGAAAGCACATGCTAAGAGGAAAAAAATGCCAAATGTAAAAAACACCAACGTGATGTTTCCACTGGGCATACATATATACAACACCAACAAGAGACAGCTTAAGCGTGCTCCATCAGTGTGAATACTTATCATCCCCTTTTCTCATTGGAACATCCTGAGAAACAGGAGGAAAAATGGACCCACCATGTCACAAGAAATTGGGTGACAGATGTGGAGGTAGAAAACCCAAGCCAAGCACAGAGTAACCTCTCAGGTCCTTGTTAACTTTGAAATGTTTGTTGTTGTTTGTTTTGGGACAAAGCAACCAAAGCCATAGGCTCTCAGCCAGATCCCTTCAGAGGCCAGGCTGAAAGTTGCCATAACTCAGGACGTGGGTGTAGAAGCTGTCCATGCGCCTGAGTCAGCAGGTCCATATGAGAAGGCAATCGCCATGATATCCCAGATAGCACTGAAATCAACTCCGGGAACCACGTTTTCTGTGGCCACCTAGGGGCTATGAGAATCAAAGAGAGAGCTCCCTGGCGTACCCATTCCAATGTCGCCCCGATCAGAGGGACAGGTGGAAAGGCATAGTATAGCACCCCTGCAGGCCAATCATGTGCCAGAGCATCCATACCCAATGGAGCGTCTGTTTTTCATTCAACCTTTATTTAGTCAGGTAAATCTTATTGAGCTTCGAGGGCTCATTTACGAAAGCAACCTGCTACAAACTAAAGAATGATGAACAGCAATGGTACAAGTACATTAAACAACAGACAAAAGAAAAAGAAAAAGTAGCAAAAACTAGCAAACATTATAAGGTAGATGTACAAAATCAAAAACAGGAACAAATCAGCATTGGTTTTTGCCAGGATTCCAACAGATTCTGAAAATCATTTAGAGAGGTCAGGGCCGAGAGCTTCAGATCTTTTTGTAAGATATTCCAGGAAGCAGGAGCAGAGTAGGAGAAGGCCCTTTTTCCAAGTTCAGTCCTCACTGACGGAACACTGCAGGTAATCATGTCCTGAGAGCGCACACTGTAGCTGCACTCACGCAAAGACATGTAGGAGGAGATGTATGAGGGCAGCAGACCAAGAAGTGATTTAAAGATGAAGATGTACCAGTGGAAGAGTCTGCGTGAGGTTAATGATGTCCAGTTAACCAGTGAATACAGGGTGCAGTGGTGGGTACGATAATCACAGCCAGTTATGAATCTTAGTGCACCATGCAAATCTTAGTGCACCATGTGAATCTTAGTGCACCATGTGAATCTTAGTACACCATGATGTTTCCCTCAAGGAGAAGTAAAGGTCACAGTGAGAGCTAGCCCTGCAGGCGAACAGGTCCACAGAGGCTTTCTCAAATTGTGACCAGACCTGTTCCACAATCCGTGGGTTCAGGCTCCATTCTGACGCCAAAAGAGGTCCCCTTGAGAGGGTGTCCGCTCCATAATTTAGTTCACCAGGGACATGAGTCGCCCTAAGTGACAAGATCCTCGGAGCACACCATGTGAGCATCCTCTGCGCCAGTCCGAGGAGGGCCTGGGACCTTGTCCCTCCCTCTCTGTTGATGAAGGACACTGTGGTGCTGTTATCTGATTTCACCAGGATATGTTGTCCAGCAATCAGACCTTTTGTTTGTTTTTTTGTTTGTTTGTTTGTTTATTCATTTCATTTCCATTAAAACAATACAAATTTCAAGAGAAAAAAATATAAAATACTGTACCTATAAAATGAAAGGCGGCAGAAGAAGAATTAAATCTTATAAATTCTGCCCCTTCTTAACAAAATCAATTCAAACAATCAATTCAAGCAATAATAACAAATAATACAACAAAACCCAAAACATATCACAATTTTTCTTTATAGTTTTCGCTAATATTAACTGACTTAAATGTATCTCGTCAGCATTATATTCTTTATCCTTTTCTTAAATACAAATAATGATTCCTCATTTTTAATATCATTATTCAAGCCATTCCATAGATCAATTCCCCTCATTAAAGTAGACCTACCCCACAAACTTGTTCTAAACTTTGGCTTAACAAAAATATCAGTTCCTTTTAAATTATAGCAACTGCTCCTTTTTACAAAATACTCTTGTACGTTCGATGGTAAATTGTGATTCTGAGCCCTGTACATTAGTAATAGAATAAAGTAGTCTACCAAATCATAAAACTTGAGTAATTTCAGTTGATGAAATAAAATACTTGAAGGATGACAATAATGTTTTCTTGAGATAATTCGTACAGCTCTTTTTTGTAAAATAAAGATAGATTTGGTTGCAGTTTTACAAGCTGTACCCCAGACACCAATACAATAAATTAAATTTGGCACAACAATTGTATTATACAGTAAACACAAAGCCTTGTCTGTCAGTAAGTCCCTCGTTTTATATAGTACTGCCATGGACTTAGACATTTTAGTTCTTACAAAATTTATATGTTTTTTCCATGACAATTTATCATCGATAATCACACCCAAAAACTTTACTTCATTCACTCTTTGTATCTCCACACCATCAATCTTGAAAAGAAAATCCATAGTTGACTTTTTTTTACTAAATATCATATAATTAGTTTTTTCCACGTTCAGTGATAACTTGTTTAATTTAAACCAAGTTTGAATTTTGTCAAACTCCATCTTCATTAATTCAAACGTCTGATTCAAGTCTCTACCCGAGCATAAAAAAGTAGTGTCATCTGCAAATAAAACACACCTTAGAATCCCAGACACCTTAATTAAATCATTTACATATAAAATAAACAACTTAGGGCCAAGCACTGAACCTTGTGGTACTCCACACGAAATACTGCATAGTTGAGATCTCACATCATCAATTTGTACAAACTGTTTTCTGCCCTTCAAATAACTAGATATCCACTGTATGGCTAGACCTCTAATACCGTACTGTTGCAATTTTTCAAGTAAAATGGTGTGGTCAATGGTGTCAAAAGCCTTTCTCAAATCAACAAACAGACCCATACAATACTGCTTATCATCTATTGCTGAAGTAACCTCTTCTATCAGTTCCATAAGAGCCAAACTTGTCGAATTATTTGATCTAAAACCATACTGACTATTACTCAAGATATTGTTTTTATCAAGAAACTTGTCCAGTCTGGACACAAATAATTTTTCAAGGATTTTTGAAAACTGTGGCAACAAAGAAACAGGTCTATAATTATTAAATAAACATTTCTCCCCATTTTTAAAAATTGGAACCACCTTTGCAATTTTCATTTTTTCAGGGAATATACCTTTAGAAAGTGATAAATTACAGATGTGTGTAAATGGCTCTATAATATGACTTATTATCTCCTTCACAACCATCATATCCAAATCATCACAGTCTTTAGATCTTTTATCAGTAAATTGTCCAACAACCTTCATTATTTCTTCTTTAGTGGTTCCATTTAAAAACATACTGTTTACACAACCACTGATTAAATAACTCACGTTTTCATCTATTTTAGGAATTGAGGTTGCAAGATTAGATCCCACATTTACAAAATAATTATTGAAACCATTTACAATTTCTTTGTCATCATGAATTTCTACATTATTTTCCACAAAATGTTGTGACAATCCCATGTTACCCTTATGTTTATTTAGAACACTGTTAATTACTCTCCATGTCGCCCTCATATCACCACTGCATTTATGTAATAATTGACTATAGTATTCCCTCTTATGTTTTCTTATAATCCCTACTAACTTATTTTTGTACTTTTTATATTTTTCTTCAGCATCCTGTGTTCTAGACTTTATGAAACGTGAATATAGATTATTCTTTTTTTACATGCATTCTTTAATCCATTAGTCATCCAAGGATGATCTACTTTTTTATCCTTAATGTAGATTTTCTGCATACAATTTTTTAAAACAAATTTTCAAGGATCCTCATAAATTCATCGTAAGATTTGTTTACGTCATCAACATAAACTTCATCCCATTTTTGTATGTCTAGATCTTCTTTGAATTTGTCTAATGCTTTTTTTGATGTATTTATTATATTATGTTTTCTTTTAATTGTTGTTGGTTTACTATCATCACTTTTGTAGTGGACCTACCCAGGGTCAAACTAAGGTTTTTGAACTGTCCAATGATGACCTTTACTGACCTCTCAGTAAAGCAAGACATTTACCACAAAATCATTCCATTAGTTGTAATCTGAGAATATAGTCATCAAAAGAGACTATTTCTATCTTTGATTTTATTCTAATGTAATCAAAAGGATAACTTTTGTCATTTTCATGATATATGTTATATGCTGTTATTCTTTAAATGTGAAACATCAATGTGTCATTTCTGCAAGTGAAAAGGTGTCAAAGTTCAGCTAAAATGTCAAACTGACTTACACTGAAATTGTTTTTGTCGAGTTTAAGCTAAAACTCTCATCTAGCGTCTGAAAGTCTCTCACTCAGATACTTTTCCTAAACAATTTCCTTCTCTGCGCTGAATTTCACCTTGAATAGTGATAACAAGTGGACCAATGAAAAAGAGACAAGTTTCTCTCCTCTCTAATTCTCTTTTAAGTTCTAACTTTTGCGGAAACGCTTCAGAGTTTGCTGGGAACTTCAAAGAGATGTGAACCTTTCCCAAAGAGCTGGGGTACGTTTGGTCAAGAGCTAACGACCTTCGTCTTCAGCTAAGGACTGATAACCTGCTGTTATGAGTCCACGTCGAATGAGCGTAAGCTCAAAACTTTGTTATTCCTTCCTGGAATAAGTTATCTTGAGCCAAAAAGCCACGACTGCCACGGCTTCTGCCGACGAAAGCGAGTATCACCGACACCGACAAGGTAAACACGTGTGGAGTCCAGCTTGGACTTGCGGGACCGACGACTCGTCAGTCCAAAGCTGATCACAGCTCTTTACCAGAACCGAGGCGGACGTCTTAAGGTAAAGGAGCCGCTGTTTGCTTGCTGGAGGTGTGATGATATCTTAGCTGGACGCGTATGGAAGAGTGTCATCTGGTTTCATAAGTGCAAGATAAACTTCCTCTCTCAACCTCCCAATTCTCTTAAATCTTTCCTCCTCTCCTTTCCCTCAATTCTAAGCTGGAAACTATTTTAAGCTAAAGAGCCCACAGACTAAATATGTTAACATCCAGTATTGAAGTCTGTTGTGTTGAATTTAAGTGTGCTGACGTATTAAATTGAAAGAAAGTGAAATCATATCAATCAAGTGTAATGGTGTTAATTTAGTGATTTATTTTAAATAAATGGTAGTGTCGCCTGGCATACCAACTAAGTTAACGTGTCCATTGTCACTCTATAGCTCTGTTTATTTATCCATCATAAAGATCACAGAAATATTGGGTAAACTGAAAAAGAAAAGAATCCGTGAAATTACTATTCAATCTGAATAAGTAAATTAATTAAGGTAAAGAGGTCAGTATTAAAACTGACCCTTCCCTAATACTACACTTTTGTAAATTGAAAAAACCAGTAAATGATCACTTATATCCATCATCAATATATCACTTATCACCTCCCCATCTGTTATGTTTGTGAATATATTGTCAATTAATGTTGCACTTTGGGTAGTAATTCTTGTCGGATTTGATATTAACGGATATAGATTTAAACTATACATTGAATTTACAAATATACTGATATTATTAGGATCTGCCTTGTTATCTAAATCAATATTGAAGTCACCACATAAAACAACTTTTTTATTTTTGCTCTTAACTAACAACTCCAATATTTTATCATTAAATATCTATCTTTGAAGATGGTGATCGGTAGACACAGCTTATTATAATGTTTTTTCCACATTTGTTTATAATTTCCACTGTGATCATTTCCATCATATTGTCAACAACAATTGACATATCTTTAATTAATTTACATTTTATTTCCTTGTTTATAAATAAAGCCACTCCTCCGCCTTTTTTATTTTTCCTATTCATATGATGTAATTCATATCCTTCAATATGTATATTATTTATATTATCATCATTAAGCCATGTCTCCGACAATGCTATTATTTTGAAAGTTTTATTAATGTTTTTGAGATTATCTAACATGTATGATAAATTTGCATTTATACTTCTACAGTTTAGGTGAATTAAAGAAAGATCATCATCTGTTATATTCACATCAATAAACTGCTCTTCATTATAGTATTTACTTTCTTTTTTAGTTGGAAAAAGACTTCTCTCGAATTCCTCATCAACATTATATATTTTAGCTATTGAATCATCATGCATCATCATTAACCGTGTGCTTCTTCATCATGTTGATTTACTTCATCATGACTTTGATTAGACATAACAGGACACAGACACCTTCTATACTATCCAAATTTTTCCAAATCTTTCACATCTTGTATAATTTTTGCCTGCGATCCTTCCTGTGCCCGTACCCAGATCTTTCCATTTCTTGTCCACGTAGACACTATCTTTTCCTTTTTCCTTAACAATCTTGCTTCGTGTGCAATAATTCCATTTTTTTTTGGTCAAATGTTTGTTTATATAAACATTTGTTCCCTTGAGTTTATTTGCTTGCATGATTACTGTATTTCTAGCTTTTCCACTAATACATTTTATAACGATAACCGGTTTGGATTTTTCAACTTTGTTAGTAATAATAATAATAATAAACTTTATTTGTATAGCACCTTCCTACAATGCCTTGCATTGACCAAGGTGCTTAACAGGATAAAAAGATGAATAAACTGGAACAATAAATCAATGAAAATAGAATAAGAAACAACAGCAATAAAAGAAGGCAATGGAAATAAAAAATGCTACATACTAAAATAACACTAAAATAACACAAGTAATAAAAGTTACACACTGAAAGCTTTTTTGAACAAGTGGAAATAAAAAGGCAATGGAAATAAAAAATGTTACATATTAAAATACCAAAAGTAATAAAAGTTACACACTGGAAGCTTATTTGAACAAGTGGAAATAAAAAGGCAATGGAAATAAAAAATGCTACATATTAAAATACCAAAAGTAATAAAAGTTACACACTGAAAGCTTTTTTGAACAAGTGGGTCTTCAGTCTGGTTTTGAACAGAGTCAGATCAGAGGTGGCACGCAGCTCAAGGGGGAGACTGTTCCAGGCTTTTGGGCCGGCAACAGAAAATGACCGGTCTCCCCATTGTTTGTACCTTGAGCGAGGCACCTCCAGCAGGTGTTGACTGGCAGATCGTAAATCTCTGCCGGGCTGATGGGCTTTCAAAAGTTCTGAGATGTAGAGAGGTGCAAGTCCATTCAGAGCTTTGAAAACAAACAGGAGCAGCTTGAACTGTATCCTGAACTGAACCGGGAGCCAGTGTAGAGAGGACAGGACAGGAGTGATGTGTTCATATTTTCGTGTTAGGCAAGGTATGACACAAAGATATGTCTTCAGAATTAATTTCTATTTTCTTATTTTGTAAAAAAGTCACAACTTGCTCTTCCAAAGATCGCTGCTCCTGTGAAGATGCATTTTCAGCAGTTCCATCACTGGTAGTGGTCTTTTTGTCTGAACGAGTTTTAATCACAAGACCGGATATTACGAGATTGTCTTGCCTTGCATTTATTTCAACTTCCTCAACTCTATGTTCAGGTTCCAGAATTTTTTTATCCTTCAAATTTATTTGTAATCTCAATTGTTTCACTTCATCCAGCAGAAGTTTCTGTTGGGTTGATACGTTCCTGAGCTCTTCACTCATAAAGTTCAGAGATTTTTTTTATCTCCTCCAAATCATCCGTGTTAGTCTCCATCAGATCCTGTTTTTTTGTTTTAGATTTTGCCATTTCTGTACTCACAAAATGTGACACTCACCCGTTGGTGTTGGTTTATGAAGTCTTCAGCCTTTAGCAGTTAGCCTTTAGCCTACTCCACCAGCCCTCGATCTCCACCGCAGACCGGCGTCCTCCACACCTTTGAACCAGGAAACAGAAACTCGCCGGCTCAGACTCCCCCCGCAGACTGGCGTCCACACCTTTGAAGTCGCCGGCTCAGACTCCCCCCGCAGAAACCTCCACCCTTTGAACCAGGAAGTAGAAACTTCCTGGTTCTGGGCGTATGGGTCACCACCTTTGTTGAAGAAGTATTTTAATGACAGGAATACGGCCAACAACTCCAGGAAGTTGATATATAATCTTGCTTCCTGTTCGTTCCAAAGGCCGCGGGCATTCTGATTTCTACAGATCGCCCCACATCCTGTTTTTGAGGTGTCCATTGTGATGACCACACGAGATGACACCCTTCCCAATGAGACCCCTTCCGTGAAAACGGACAAATCTCTCCAGGGTTCCAGGGCCTCCAGGCACTCTGAATCTATCCTAACCTTTTCTGCTTGATTAGGCAGGTCAGGTTGTATTCGTTGGTTTAGCCATAGCTGCATAGGCCGCATTTTCAGTAATGCGTGTGGTACATAGGGAATGGCTGCCGCCAAGAGGCCTAAAAGGCGTTGGCAGGTTTTCACAGGGACCCGTTGGTCCAGTTTAAATCTTTCCAGGCAACAGCGAATGGAAGAAACTCGTTCCTTCGAGAGCCATGCTCTGTACTGGACAGTGTTGATCTGTACTCCTAAAAATACGGTAACCCGTGATGGAGTCAAATCGCTTTTTTGTAGGTTTATGACAAAATCAAGAGACTCCAGGTGAGAAATCACCCTATAGGAGTGTGATTGGGCTTGCTTTCTGTTTTCAGCCAGAATCAGCAGGTCATCCAAGTAATTCATGACCTTGAGTCCTTGATTCCTAAGAGGGGTCAGGGCTACATCCAGACATTTAGTAAATGTACGCGGAGCAGTCTTTAAACCAAAGGGTAAAGCTTTGAATTCATAAGAGTTTCCCTCGAAGGCAAAGCGGAGGAACTTTCTGTGTTTCCTCCATACGCCTATATGAAAATAGGCATCTTTTAAATCCACTGTACATGCGTAGTCTCCAGGTCTCACAGACTGGAGGACTTGCCGTAGTGTAAGCATCTTGAACTTAAATGTTTTAATCCTCTTGTTGAGAGTCCTGAGATCCAGAATCGGTCTCAGGGAATGATCCTTTTTGGGCACCAGGAAGAATTTGCTGTAGTGACCAGAGCGTAGCTTGCGTCCTGAGACCAAACTAATCACTCCCTTTTGCAGCATTGTTGAGATTTCCTCCCTTAGCACATGTGCACGTGTAGGGTTGATTTTAGATTGCAGCATCCCTGTGAAGCGGGGCGGTCTTTTTGAGAACTGCAACTTGAGCCCATGACATATCGTTGTCATGACCCAATCATTTGGTAGACACACCTTCCAGTTCTGCGCATGCGCACTGAGCCTGGTGGGTATGTTGAATTGCTGCTCGTCGTGTTTTAGCGCCAGAGGGGTGACCTTTGACCCCTCTTGAGCTCTTTTGAGCAGGTTGGTTGGCCCGACAGAAGATATCGCGAGATCTTACCGTCTCTGGCAGAGCTCGCGTATCTAGCTGCGGTTCATAGTTTGGCCACATGGTTTGTTTATAAAAATGGGACTCGAGTCAAGAACCAGAGCAGTCTGTACTTTGGTACTTTTATTTTTGTACATGTCTGAAACAGTGTTTGTTTTGTTTACACATGCAATAGTCGAGTCATGTTTGGTGCGCGCACACATGCCACTCACTCCTCGTAGCTTTTTACAAGGGGAGACTGGGCTCAAGAGGTTAAGTTCCCGTACCAAGTGGGCGGGCAAACCTGTAAAATTATCAGTTTGTCCTGTTTCATCAGGTCCGAGTTTGCTTTCCATATGGGGTCACTGAAGAGGTCCTCGGCCGGTACTGGAAAGTTTCACCGTCACCAGCGGGTCTCTTCCGTGGGAGGCCACGCGTGTCTTCCTTTGGGGGTGCAAAGCTTTTTCTTGGCAACCCCTCGCGGAGGGCTTCCGCCTGTTTGCGTCTTTGTTCCAGTCTGGCCTGGACGCGTTCCAGGGCTCCCCCGAAGAGTCCCGTCGACTCGATCGGGTGCTGGAGGAAAGTGGACCTCTGGTTTTCCGGGAGGTCCGACAGAGTTAGCCAAAGATGGCGTTGGGCGACAACTAATTCCACCATTGCCTTGCCCTGGAAAATGGCTATTGTCTCCATCATGCGGAGCACGAGTTCCGAGGCACGGCGGACCTCCTCCACGGCTTCCGTTGAGTCCTGCTCGTCTTTTGTTACCTGGATATCTTGCCGTTTTTCCGCCAGGTATGCCTGCACCATGGTCAATGCATTCATTGAGCGAGCCGCGAGGCCCTGAGCCTTGTAGCACTTCTCGAGTTGTTTCTCCGAAGCGCGGCAGGCCCTACTGGGTAGCGCGGGTTTCGTCCCCGTGGTTACGGGGACCAGGTGAGCCGCCAGAGCCTCCTCTATCAGGGGTGCATTGGCGAGGCCTGTTGTCTCCATTCCCGCGACGTCAAGGAGTCGGGATAATGGCAGCATGATGGAAGCTCCGGGTTCCGCCCAGGAGCGTTTGAGCTCCATGAGGAAGTTTGGAAAAATGGGCATTTTCTGCGACGTTGTTGGCAGTTTCACGTAGAAGTAGCTTCCCGCTAGCCTCATAGCCTGTTGACGAGGCGTGGGGTCTGGCCACGTGACCTGCAGGGCATCTGCCGCTCTATGGCACAGGTCGAACAAAGCAGGTACCGACAAGTCCGGTTCCGGAGGAATATGCGCCAGGTTCTGGGAGGAACCCACAGTTTCTCCTTTGTGATCATATTCGGCATCTTGGCCGGACACTTCAGGCGTCGAGTTCTCGGCTGCAACTGAGGAGTCCGACATGTTGTCCTCTCCCACTCGGCCGTTGCATTCCAGGTCCACGTTTTCGGGCTCCGGTTCAGGAACGAGCACTTTAGTGCAACGTGCGACCCTCAGTGCCGCGTTCCTAGCCATGGATTTGGCCAACGCGTCAGCCCGTCGTTTCCTCACTACTACCGACATTCGACGGCAGTGAGAGCAGGAGTCGGGGAATTCCAACGCTTTCCTCGCGTGCAGAATCCCAAGGCAGACAGGACAGGTCCCGTGGGTGTCCGTCGCCGAGAGGGAGTAGCCGCAGCCGCTGGGGCATGGACGCGAGCGAGGACTTGTCGTCCTGGTTTTCCTCCTCCTTGTCCTCCATTTTCCCTTCTTGGGAGCCATGTCTGGCGAGAAGCGTCGAAGTTGTTCCTAGTTTTCTTTTGTTCGAAGCCGTCTTCCCCGTCGTCTTGCTTTCACTTGTTAGCCTGCTAATGATTAGCAGGAGGTTGTGACGCAGTTAGCGTCGTCGAGCGAAAAAGCTGCGGAAAAGAAGAAAACTTTGAAGGTGAGTAGAAAAACGCTGGACTAGCTTTCCCCAGCCCAGCAATACGTAGGAAAATTTCTCTGTACGCTCAGTGTAGGGAGCAAGCTCACCTCAGTCGAGTGATGTGACAACAGAGAAGTCCCACGAAGTTCAGGTGTTAAGCGAGGTGAAGGGCAAAATAGAGAAAGATGGAGGGGCGCAAGCCGCTTAAGTACACAGAGGGCGGGGCCTCTGGCGCGGCAGTGACACCCCTAGCCGTAAAGGCGTGAGTATATTCCTTCAGGTAATCGCACGGGGGCGCAATTCCCATAGCAAGTATGTTGCCCCGAGAGACCAGACTGAAAGGGAACTAAAATAAATACAAAAAATATAAATAATAATATAATCTAGATTTGAAAAAGTTATTTAGATTTACAGATTATGTACTGTATATACTAGAACTTCAGAGGCTAAATCCTTTTTTTTTAACTCAGCCTACTTTGAACTTCCATTCACTTCACTGCATTTTTTAATTTTAGCAGGCTAATTATTATTATTATTATTATTATTATTATTATTATTATTATTATTATTATTATTATTATTATTATTTAAGTATTACTTATTGTGGAGAAAAAAAGCCATAAATATATGTCACATTTATGTTAAAATAATTGAGCTTTTCGTTAAATTTTAATTTTATATTCTTTTTTAACAAGAAATTCAAAATTCCAGTTCCCAAATATCTTTGAATGCACCGTGTATTAAAGAGACCACTATCAAAACATGAACAGTAAGTACATTTTATAAATTACAACGAGCTGACAAAAACAATTGTTTCTGAACACGAGCTGTAAAATCTTACACCAAACAAGAACCACGTTTTAACCCTTTAACACTTAAAACTATAGAAACTGTAAAATGAAACAACTTTGAGAAAAACAAGATGTAAAAAAAATAAAATCACGATTATCACATTTCTCAGTATTATCGTAAATGCTAGAGAACGTATTTGCACAAAAGGAGAAATAAAAGCTGAGGTGGTCAGGGTGAACTCTTGAAGAAGTCCTGTTAACAGCAGGAGCAGGTTTTTAAGAACACACTGGTTCCAGTAGAGCACCAGACCATTAATCACGTTGTCTAGAAAATGAAGCAAAGATAGTCCTCTAGTGGTGCGATCATCATAACATCCAGATTTCATTTGAACAAGATGCATTGAACCAACAAAAAATAATTAAAAAGCATGGCTGTGTGTTTAAAAAACTAAACAAAGTTCTTTTTTTTTCTTAATTTTGATAGGTGTACCTTGTATAATGTTGTGTTATTTGATTTAATTACAGAAGAAAATAAAATGTCTTTGGCAACCAAGAAGGAGAAGACAAGTGTTTAGTCTTATGCACGCAGAGAGTAATGTATAAAATGTATTTTAAAATGTTTTAATTTGATTTTACCATTCAAAACTGTTCTTACAAATTTAACCTTCCTGGTTGTTCATCCATCATCCATCCATCCATCCAGCCATCCATGCATTATCTTTTACCTGCTTCTTCTTTTTTGGGTCGCGGGGGGTCACTGGTGCCCATATCCAGCAGTCACTGTGTGAGAGGCGGGGTCACCCTGGTCAAGCCCTCAATGGGTCCAGGAAGGTGCATACATTATCACAGAGTTGAGATTTTATTCAGTTCAGTTTATTTATTTAGCGCCAAGTCACAACAGAATTCATCTCAGGGCACTTAGCAGAAACATGCACATATAAAAATGATACGTTAACACCATTTATCTGAGGAGGAGACTGCTTTGAATTTAATGCAGCTTTTCTGTTTGGCTTTATGTCCTCACTGGTCTGAGCCTGTACAGCTCGTTTCCCAGTAAGAAAAAGTACTGCATGGATTGTTTTTACCATGAAACTTTTATCAACGATATTTGTTTTAAGATCATTTCAAATTTGCTCAAGAGTGTTGTTTTATTAATCATTGTGTTGCCACAGAGTGAATGGTGAGTACG
This sequence comes from Garcialebias charrua, assembly GCA_038048925.1. Classification (NCBI taxonomy): domain Eukaryota; kingdom Metazoa; phylum Chordata; class Actinopteri; order Cyprinodontiformes; family Rivulidae; genus Garcialebias; species Garcialebias charrua. The sequence continues at coordinate 69,356 of JBBPBX010001119.1, read as the reverse complement.
ACTTTTAAATAAATAAAAACAAATATTTTGAATATTTGTGAGAATGATAACAAGGTGTGGCTCCCATGGGAGAAAGATTCACATGAGGGGTGCTATGGAAGATAAAAGGGGATGTGAGGTCTCTCTCTCTCTCTCTCTCTCTCTCTCTCTCTCTCTCTCTCTCTCTCTCTCTCTCTCTCTCTCTCTCTCTCTCTCTCTCTCTCTCTCTGTGGGGGTGGGGGGTGTAAAAACTATTTAATCTGAGGGGTGTGAGAAAATAGTTACACTCATCCACACCTGATGTTTCACACATTTATTTTTTATATTAGATCAGTTTGGTCTGGAAGCTCCTAAATCTGTAACATATTTAATTACCGTAAACCACAAAATTAATGGAAAATGGTCTAAATGTATTTCGTCACTTCTGATGGCTTTGGTAAATACATTCATGGAAAGTCCAGTCATTCAGGAAAAAAATAAAAAAATAAAATAAAATAAAAAAATATATATATATACACAGTGTATATATATACATATATACATACATATACATATATACATACATATACATATATACATACATACATATATATACATACATACATATATACATATATATATATATATATATATATA
>JBBPBX010001119.1:47345-58646 GCA_038048925.1 Garcialebias charrua | reverse complement strand
TATACACTCAACTTAAGAGGATAGGAATTATTGTTTTAAATTTACAAATATAAATGTGATGAGGAGGAAAATTCAAATACATGCCAATACATGAATCAATTGAAGTTTAGAATAATCAAACTCAAAGAGAGACTAATCATTTTATTTGCTTATTATTAGAAATATTTTTGTCATTACAGTTTTTATAACTTTTTTTGAATAACAATTTAGCCACTATATGGGATTATATACCTGTTTGATACTTTTAAACATTTATTCATGATTGTTGTGTGTCTGTTTTTGTATTAATTGCATTTTTTTTGTTCAATTTTTTTTTGCTTTTGTTTATCACTTTTTATTGATGTTTATGTCACTTCATCCCCCTGTAGCTACGAGTCTATTTATTTTGTGTTTCCTTTTTAATGAGATTTATTTGCATCCCTTTAATTTTGTCATCCTTGTAGTTTTGTTTCTTTTTAATATTATTATTCTTTTGTGTCATTCCAGGCCAAATTTTGCACTTGAAACTTGGATGTGGGCCCCTTCAACCCCCCATTTGGTTGTGCCCCTGCAGGCCTGTTAAGTAACCCACCTGCTTTTCTTACACGTTGCATTTCAAACAACAGAAAAATCCTTTGGGGAAAAAAAAAGTACAAATATTTATTGTGTACCTACTGAGTCAGAAAAGTATAATGTATAGTTCATAATTTGATTCCATGATATAAAAACAAATATGATACATTTTACTGAAAGAACACTGTCGTTCTTCAGAGACTCTGATTTCAATGACACTGAGGTTGGAGCCCACCAGCAGAAAGCGATGCAACCAGCATCAGCAGCGTGTTCGGTGTTTACCTCTGTGTGCCTCAGAGTGAAGGTGACATGGTCAAGCTGGTAAATGTCAGCAGGTTTGATGGCTGCAGCTATAACTTGGGAGTTGACAGTGATTTCCCCTGTTCCCGCATACCGCGAGTAGTCGGTGACACCTGGGTCGCTGCTCGGCTTCAGGATGTCACCGATGCTGTCATATCGCACAAACACCACTGACACACTTCCTGATGGACAAAACAAGTGGAATAACAGACAGAGGAAGTGAAACTTACGGTTCTGCTGATAAAACTTTTAGTTTAGTCAACACAGCCAATAAACAGACAGACTTTTATTAGCACTTCATCTCACAGGACATTAGGGGCCGAAAGAGCCAGGGAAATATAAAATATGGGGTCAAGGTGCAAATATTTATAGCAGATTTTCCAAAACACTACACTGACAGGTATTTGAAGGTATTTGGCCCTTTTTAATGTGCAATAAGTATAAATAACAAGACCCCAAATAACTTGAAAATTGTATTTCCTGCGGATATGCAGTGCAAATGTTTATTGCTGAAGAACTTGCAGAAAAACAACTGAAATGAGCTAAAGAAAAACATTCTGAAATGTAGCTGAAACTGGAGAACAAGCCTAAATTAGCAGAAGAAAGCAGTAGGAACACATATGCTGAATTAGGTTTAAATAAGCAGAAATGCACACAAAAAAGAGGAAATCAGCTGTAAAAAAGATGAAATTAGCAACAACAACAACAACAAAAACAACAACAACAACAACAACAAAAAAGCTGAAAAGTAGCTGAAAAAAGTTCAGTTCAAAAAAGTTGCTAATAAAGCAGCAAGAGGCTTAAACTACCCAAAGGAAGCAAAAACAACTGAAATTAGCTTAAAAAAAGTGGAATTTGCTGAAAAAGCAAAAATTAACATCAAAAGAGCTAAATAGTAGCTGAAAGATTAGAAAAAGCTGAAACTAGAAAACAAAAGAAAAAGGGAGAATAACAAGCTAAAATTAGTTTTAAAAAGTTAATTAGACTGAAAGCAGAAATTAACATGAACTTGAATTGATCTGGAAGCAGTTGAAATTAGCAACAACAAAAATAAAAACACTAAAATTGCAGTTGAAAAGTTAGAACTACCGTTAGCTTAAATTTGCTGAAAGAAGCCGAAATGAGCACAAAAAGTGGAAATTATCCGAAAACAAAGCTGAAATTAACAACAAAAAAATCAGCTAAAATAGCAGAAATAAGCTTAAATTACCATATAGTAAGTGGAGAAAGCAAATGTTTTTGCTGAATTAGGCTGAAAATAATTTAAATTATTGCAAAAAATGTGGAATTAGCCAAAAGGCTGCAATTAGCATAAAGAGTAGCTGAAATAGCAGAAGACGCTGAAACTTACAGAAATATGCTGAAGAAAGAAGCTAGAAAAGGTAAAAAAAAAAAAAACTTTGTAGTTAAGTAGAAATAATATAAAAGGATCCCAAAACAGCTGAAAACAGCTGAAATTAGCTGAATTTTTTTTTTAATCGCACAAGGAAGCTGAAAGAAGCTGAACCAGAACAAAATGTGGAAGGAGCAGTAAAAGGTTGTAAACAGATCTTAAGATTTGAAGAATGTAAAATGAGCTCAATTCTTTACCTGGGAGAAAAAGAAAATGCTAAATATCTCAAAAAGCTAAAAGTTGCACCAATAACAAAAGGCAAGATTGTCCTGAAAAAGCGGAATGTTTCAATTTACAGTAATGATTTGTTGAAATAGAAACATTGTGGAACAAGAAAGATGCAGAAAAACGTGCGTCAGAAAAATGGACCACGACAGTGTGAATGCTTCATACTGTAAGTGTTCACACTATTGAATCAAAGTGTGTTAAACTTTAGATGAAACTGTGTTACCAGCTCGGCCCTTCTCCGGAGTCAGTTTTGGAGTTAGATTTATGCGCTCTCCTCCCATGGACACTGACACTTGGGGTTTTACACGATGGACATCCAAGGTGATGAGTTTTAACTCTGTGGGTGAAGATAAAAAGAAAAACAACTCTGTGACAACAAACCAAACACAACATTTGACTGTAACCTACAAACACTCCTCTCACCCATCTCAGTGGCTCTAATGTTGATCTCAGCTGGAGTTCTGAAGTTGCTGCCCAAAGACAGAGCACTCTCCTCAACGGCGTGCAGCAGCTTGGTGGCGGTGTGCTCTCGGCGCTCTTCTTTCATCCGGCTCCAGGCCACCAGCTCATCTTTCTCCACCAGATTGTTCACGGCTTGCACTAATTTCTGTTGGACAAGAGTTCTCTCTCAGTCTGACGTGTACAGGATAGCATGTCATGTATGACACGCTTTTAACTTGGTGTGATTTCAACACGACTTCAACACTTTTCTTTGATTGCCCTTCTGTCAACAATCAGGGAAATAAAATAAATGCTACAGTATTCCGCTATGTATTTTGCATTAGCTCAAACTGCTTTTTTTCTTCTTCTTCTCCTCAGAAGTGCAGAGAAGGCCCTCGACTGATTGGAGCACCGGTTGTTTTCTTAAACTAGTTCAAAGCAGAAGTGCATTTCAGGCACAGCTCCAATTGTTGACTGAGAAGCAACCACGGTAAACAAAGCTTACTGAAAGAGTCGAGTTGATGGCAGATGGTTTGACAGAGTAATCCTTCTCTGCAGCAGCCAGTGTTGATGCGGATCGACTCAAGGCCTCAACATATGCCATCACTTCCACCGAGGTGAGTTCACCAGACGTCTGCTTGACGACTTCTGTCAGCAGACTCTGCGGCTCCGTCAGGTTGCTCATCTGAAGGGGAGGGTGGGACGTTTAGTTTTGAGTGCTCAGTGAATGTTTTATTCTCTATACATTTTAAATGATAAAACATTTTTATTTTGCTGAGGTGAGGTGGACCTTTCAGGCGGCTCCATAAAATCCATTGCAAAGATTCCTGTTCTTGGTTCTGTACAGAGGGAGCTGAATGCAAATTTTTTAGAGTCCAAACATTTCCCAGTACCGTATTTTCAGGTGTATAGGTCGCACCTACGTTTAGCTCTGCTGCAAATGTCTGCCACAGGAGCGCACAGCAAGGCTTTTAAGAAGAGTAACACTTAAAAACAATTATTTGTTTGATAAAAATTATAGCAAATATGTGTCTGAGCTGAACTTTTCCTTAATAAATGAACGTAATTGTGAAATGAGCTGGATTTTAAAATTTGTTTAGCCGAAAGTGATAACAAGCCATATATAGGTCGCACCTATAGGTTGCAGGCCTTGAAAAAACCATAAAAAAGGTGTGACCTATACACCGGAAAATACGGTAAGCACATTTCAAAGAAATCTAGAGAAATTGCATTTCCTGCGAAAATGCAACATGAATGATTGTTGCAGAAGAACTTGCTGAAAAACAGCTGACATTAGTTAAAACCATGCTGAAATTTACATGGAACGAAAGAAAAAGCCTAAATTAGCAGAAGAAAGCAGAAATAACTTTATTTGCTGAATTTGGTTTAAATACCGTAAGCAGAAATGACTATGAAAATTAGGAGATCAGCTAAAAAAAGAGATAAAATTAACAAAAAACATCTAAGTAGCCAAAAAGACAGAAAGAAACGTAACTAATGACAATGACGTGGAAAAAGCTGAAAAGAGCTAAAAAAAAAAATATTTTAAATGTGGAATTAGGTGAAAAAGCTAAAATTTGCATAAAACAGCTAAATAGTAGCTAAAATAGCTGAAAAAGGCTGAAGCTAGCTGAAAAAAAGCTGAAATCGGCAAAACAAGCTGAAATTGCCAGAAAGAAGTTAATTAAGCTGAAAGTAGTAGGAATTACCTATAAACTTGAATTGATCTGAAAACAGCTGAAATTAGCTGTTTTTTTCTCTCTAAAAAACAATGCAGCTGAAAAGACAGAACAAGCTTAAATTAGCATAAAAAGCAGAAATAAGCACAAAACAGGAAATTATCTGACAAAAGCTAAAACTAGCAACAACAAAAAACAAAAACCGTTAAATAGTTGCTAAAAAGCATAAAGAAGCTGAAATTACAAGAAGTGGAGACAGCACAATTTTGCTGAATTAGGTTGAAAAAAGTTTAAAGAATTGCACAAAATGTGGAATTAGCTGAAAATCTTAAATTTGCATAAAAAATCTAAATAGTAGCTGAAATAGTAGAAAAGCGGAAACTTGCATTAATAAGTTGAAAGGAGCATTTCAAGCTGAAATTAGCAGAAAGATGTTATAAAAAGCACAACAATGTTGTAGTTAGCAGAAGGAATCCGAAAGGAGCACAAAACAGCTAAAATTAGCTGAAAATAGCTGAATTTTTTTATTTGCATAAGGAAGCTGAAAGAAACTAAACCAGAACAAAATGTGAAAGGATCAGTAAAAGTTTGTAAACAGATCTAAAGATTTGAAGGATGCAAAACAAACTCAGTTCATTTTCTATGAGATAAAAATGGCAGTAAAGGCTAAATATATATATATTTTTAAAGCCAAAGTTGCAACAATACCAAAAGTCATGGCAGAATTGTCCTGAAAGAGCTGAACGTTTTGATTTATGATTTGGTGAAATAGCTTGAAAACTGCGAGACGAGTAATGCACTGAAAAATGTACGGAATGCTTCATTCACACAATTATTACCAGTAGATAAAATAACCCCACAAAAAATATTTTGACACTACGAACAGAAATACTGTATACTGTACTCACTTTAACGGTTTTGTGGTTTTGTAAATAGCTAGACACAATAGGTAAGATACAGTATTTACGGTTCATGACCTTTCCACAAAACCCCAGCTTCAAAAGATCTGAACTATCCCTTGAATGCTCTGATGAACATGCAGAAGTACTTGTGTTTATCACATTGTTACAGTACACCAAGGACTCATACAGTTTGTAGAACCTGTTTCAAACTTCACTATTTCTTTTCTTTCAGTCAATACCAGTAAATTATGAGAAGAATGTCAATACAGTTTCAGTGGCATTTTTAAATTCCTGTTAAAAAAAGATTATTTTCAAGTAGTTCAGAAAGTCTTTCCACCAGTGTAGGTATTATTTGAAGTGTCTTTTTTATCTTTAAAAAATGCTCAGTGGAATACAGACAGTTTGTCATGAACAGGAAAGACTCGTGTTGGAGAATCAGTTTAGATACCACTGGTCTTATTCCACAGCAGGTGTTCTATCTTCTAGGATCACCTGATGTCACAAATCAATGCAGAGTACTCATTAGGATCACTTTTCAGTGCATCACGTTTGAAACTGTGTATTTAAGGTCAAACTGTAATCTATTACTTCACCATGCTGCCAAGTTATTTTGACCCTTAGTTCAAACCAAAGAATGAAAAAAAAGTAAAAATACGGTGCCACAACAAGGCTCCCCTTATAGACGCTAATAAATAGTTTATGGATACATTATTAATTCCTCTATAAACGCTTTATAAACCATTAACAACTGCTTATTATGCATTAATTAAGGGTGACAGAGACAAAACTGAGCAGTTTCTTACCAAATAGTGATTCAAATCTGTTCACCTATATATTTCATCTAGCGTTGTTATATTAAACATTTCAGACTAAGTTACTATCTTGTAAGAACAATAAGCATTTGTAAACCTATTTTTAGCATATAATATTGTACTTTATCATTGCATTATATACAATATTATATCCTAAAATAATAGGTTTACAAATTCTTATTATGCTTAAAAGATAGTAGCTTAGTCTGAAATGTTTAATATAACAACTCTAGATAAAATATATAGGTTAACAGGTTCAAATCGCTACAGTATTTGGTAAGAAACTGCTCAGTTTTGTCTCTGTCACCCTTAATTAATGCATAGCAGTTATTAATGATTTATAAAGTGTTTATAGAGGAATTAATAATGTATCTATAAACTATTTATTGGCATCTATAAGGGGAGCCTTATTGTAATGTGGTACCAAAAAGAATGATTAAAAAGGACAATTCATAGCAATATGAAGAAAACAAAGTAAAAGTAACATCTCCTGCAGAAGTACTGCAGACTGATATCGTCTCTGAACATCCAGCACGGCAGCACCGGCAGAGTGATGTTAACTTCTGACCAAAGTCGGAAACATCACTGACAAATAAAACAGAGACTGTTTCTTCAAAATAAAAGTTGGCGGCCTTTCTGAACCAACCAGCTGTGTCACCTGCAGCAGCTTGCCTAAAAGTTGTTGCGTGTACATTAAGAAAGTATTGATACTTCTGACTGTACTATGCACATTATGTGTTTTTTTAATGGTTTTTTTTATTCTAAACATCAGTCTGTGCTCACTATTCTTGCTTAAACCAGATGTGTTGCATCCACTTCTTCTTTCTCTCCAACAGGGGGCAGCTTCATCCTGTCTATTCTAACCTCGTCACTTGGCAGAGAGATGCTTACATTTTCAAGTGTTCTGTTGACAGCCTGCGTCCTGCATTCGTCGTTGTCATGGCAATATTTTTGGGGGTGCTCTGAAAAACAAGGATCACCGAAAGCATCTCTGTTAGCGTAATGTCAGGCTGCAAGCTGCATTTCTTATAAACACTGGTAACGGAATGTCTAAAAAACAAGAAATTGGACATTTCGTGACGTATTACACATCAGATCGTGCAGAAAATGTTTAAACTATCTGATGGTAAGAGCATGTAGGAGAGAGAGACTGAAAGAAGGATAAACCTGAGAGCTGGGGCGCTTGTGTACGTGCACGTTTCACTCCTCACTCCTACCTTTACATCTTGCACCTCTCTCTGGATGAAAGTGCTTTGAGCCTGAAGTTGAGATGTAATCACGCTGACAGGTGCAATAGAAGGATCCATTTGTATTATGGCAGAGGGAGTTGGGTCCACAAACAGTTCCTGACTTGCATTCATCAATGTCTAAAAGATCCAGAACAGAACCAAAAACACCAGTTAATGTCCTGTATGGACACATTTTTGCATGGTAAAGTAATAAAAATATATATATATATATAAATATGAAATCTGCTGTTCTTTCATGCATGTTTTTTTTTTTCTCCAGACATTCAGAGCTCAGCTGCTAAATGTTTCTCTGACATCCGGTTAAGTATGACTTGCAGGAACACTTCAGCCCACAGCTTTGGGGATGAAGGTGCCGCTTCTTCTGGTGCAAAATAAACAAACCATCTCAGATGGTTTCTCAGAGCAGCAGATGGGATGGATGTAAAAGGTTGAAGGGAGGAAGCAAAACCCCCCCTCCAACATATTTATCTTCCTCTGAGCAGTGAAAGAAGAGAGAATCTTCACACCTTCACAGACCTGACGCCCTCACAGCTGCGTGGTAACTGCTTTAACACACACTCAGATTTGATAGGGAGGTCCTCGGCGACGACATCTTGGTTCGTGCTACAGATCCCTGTGTGAGGACGTGTATATGTTCATCGTCCCTGTCAGACATTACCGGTGCATTCGGTGCCGTCGTTGGGCTGGAACTTGGTTAGTCCCGTCGATGTGTATCCAGGGATGCATGTGCAGTAGTAGCTGCCCACTGTGTTTGTACACTGGCCCCTGTCGCCGCAGATATTAGTCACGTTCTGGCACTCGTCGTCATCTGTGGGGGAAAGAAACTGGGAGTTAAGAACTGGACAAAGAAAGAAGGATTTAAAACCTCACATTCACCGTCCCAGCCTTCGTTCTGTTTTATTTCCCAAAAGGTCTGTCAGGACTGTTTGTGATCGTTCTGCATCTTTTTTTCTCACTATATTCTGAAACAGTACTAATAAAGCAGTTTCATTAATAAAACATGTTTGCCCCGCTCATTTAAAAGGCTGTTTGTGTTGCGAGTGAAATCTGACCTCCATCGCAACAGTAAACGTAATTTATCTCTGAGAGCTGAATTATCGCAGTGCGACTGCTTTTTGACAACATAATCTGACCTTAATCCTTGACGGGTTACCCAAAATAAACTGAGAAATGACCTCAGTCCCAAAAAGCTCCACAGTGACTGGTCTGAATGACTATAGACCGGTGGCCCTCACCCCGATAGTCGCTAAATGTTTTGAGAAACTGGTCATGTCCCACATCAAGACAGCCGTCAACATCAACGAGGACCCTCATCAATATGCATATCGTGAGAACCGATCAACAGAGGACGCCATCTCCTCCGTGGTCCACACTGCTCTCACCCACCTGGATCAGAAGGACTCATACGTGCGTCTGCTCTTTGTGGACTTCACATCTGCCTTCAACACCATGATCCCCCAAACTCTGATAGACAAACTATCCACACTTGGACTAAGCCCCTCTATTTGTAACTGGGTCTTAGACTTCTTAACAGACAGACCACAGTCCGTGAAGATCCACAACTTCTCCTCCTCCACCATCACCCTCAGCACTGGCTCTCCTCAGGGATGTGTGCTGAGCCCTCTTCTGTTCACTCTGCTCACATATGATTGTATAGCCACACATCCAGGCTGTCATATTGTTAAGTTTGCAGATGATACAGCTGTGGTGGGATGCATCACAGATAATGATGAATCCAGCTACAGACAGGAGGTGGAACATCTGGAGAGCTGGTGCAAAGAGAACAACCTTCACATGAATGTGAAGAAGACGAAGGAGATGATTGTGGACTTCAGAAGGAACAAACACACCCACACCCCACTGTATATAGGTGGATCTGCGGTGGAGGTGGTCTCCAGCTACAAATACCTGGGTGTACACTTGAATGATAACCTCAGCTGGAGCAATAACACCACCAGCCTGATCAAGAAAGGTCATCAGAGACTCTACTTCCTCAGACGGCTGAGACGAGCCGGTCTGAGAAGCCCAGTCCTCACCTCGTTCTACAGGTGTGCAGTGGAGAGCGTCCTGTGCTCCAGCATCAACGTGTGGCATGGAGGCTGCACAGTTGCAGAGAGAAAAGCTCTGCAGAGAGTGGTGAAGGCTGCACAGAAGTCTGTGGGAGTCAGTCTCCCCACCATCACAGACATTTACACCTCCAGATGCAGAAAAAGAGCCACCTGCATCATGAAAGACCTCACTCACCCAGCACACTCACTCTTTGCACCACTCCCCTCGGGACGGAGGTTGAGGAGCATCAAATGTAGAACCACTAGACTGAGAAACAGCTTCTACCCTGAGGCTGTCAGACTCATGAATAAATAAATAATAAGAATAAACACTGCAAAATGTCACATCATACTGATACTGTACTGATCTGTTTCTTGTTGCTGCGTTCATCTGTGACCATCTGCTCATGTTCGTGCTGCTGTTTATAATGATGTTTTTCTACTACATTAGGGCTTAGTGTATTACTAGCTGATGTGATGTCTCTCTTAGTTAATCCTAGATGTTATTATTGTATTTCTCTTGCATTTGTTGTTGGATGTAACTGGGACCCTGTGTACATAATCTCGTTTTCAACACATGTACTACATGCGGTGCAAATGACAATAAATTCTCTCTGACTCTGACTCTGACTCTGACTCTGTTTGAGTTGAAAGATAATAATATAAAACTTTTTGTGAACATAGGACACAGAAACGCAAACTAGTGGGGATAGTTGAAGAAATAGTTGGACCTAAATTCTGGGACTTTTATTTACAGTACATTAATTATATTTAAAGAGTAATTTATTATCCATAAAATATTTATTTAAACCCATAAATAGCATATTTTTATTTAAAAAAATAGCCAGTTTTGATGACCTTTCATTGCATTTTAATTAACTTTTTTTACAGTTTAGCAATTAAAAAATGTGATGTTTGCATCATAAAGCAAGTCCATTTTAATGTGAAGCTTTAACGTCACCTTAGTGTAATTTTTGCACTTTAAAATGGTGTTTATTTTGTTATTGTTCTTTAAAAAAAAAACTTCCATTTAGCCATTTTTATACCAATTTACAAAAGCTAATTCCAATATGTTCCAATTTTGCTGCCCAGGTTTACAAAGCAGCAACTAAAGAGCAGTGCTGGGCTCACTTATATAGAAAGTACTGCTCCAGCTTTTTTTTTTTACACGCCTTCCTCCCCTGGTTCCAGCGTTTATTGGAAATGACCTGGAATAACTTTCCACAGTTGTTTTTGCGTGCCTGGTTATGATGAACATTCTCTTCCACTCCTCTGTACCTTTTGCACAAAAAGCTGCGCTGCAAAGGAAATCCTCTTCTCTGATGAGGGAGGCGACCATGTTCGAGGAGGAAAGACGTTCTTTTTGCACAAACATGTCACAGAATTTCAGGATGAATCACTCAGATACATTCTTCTACAACTAAATAATGGGTTTTAAACAAACACATGGATCAACGTTGAATTTTTAAAACTCGATCCAGTCATATGGAAGAGTCAATTTTATGATAAAGTGACACATTTTGTTATTGCGGAACACATCATTGTTTTAAATGTGTAACCAGAAAGGAATTCAAAAAATATTTCTGATCTAGAAATCACCCGCCACATTGCTACATTGCTGCTCTGCCTTTAGTATTACTCATATTTTTATTGCAATCTTTGAAACAAGTAGATTGGATTATTATTGTAATTAAAT